>JAQFXP010001594.1:0-18497 GCA_034693685.1 Belba bartosi
GAATAGTTTTGTCCGCATTTTCGACAATTCCGTGCGCTTTGGCCTCAATCGACACTTTCCAACCGGAATATTCCGGTCTATTAAACGGTAGACTCAACCGATCAAACAATTCATAAACGGGTGGTTTATGTGCTATTGTATTGTAGACCTCGTAATACAAATCCAATAATTGTTTGTCATATGTCTTGTTATCAATTAATTGCTTATATTTAGTGAATATATTCTCAAAATTTTTATCATATTTTGCCGCTCTTTCCAGTGATAGAAAACAAGGATAGCATACCGTAAACGTCGGAATACCTTCTCTCCGAAGTCGGCCGAACTTAATGTTGACAATAGTCCGACCGCTCAAGTAGTCAGTGATCAAATGTGTGGTTTGATAAACAAATCCAAAAACACAGCTCATAGTCACTGATACTTTAAATAAAATTATAAATTTTGATTTGAGATTAGTATTTAAATCCTTTAATTGTTTTATAAATTTATCAGAACTTGTTTGAGAATTTTTATTCATTTTATTTTTAAATGACATTTTTATTAAACTTTTAACATGGCAATATTGTTGTCTTATTAGATACTGTATTTTTGTCTTGCAAATATAGTTTTGTTGTTACAAAGTTAATTATTTATTGATTTTTGTCAAGCTGTTTTGTTAATTTCAGGTATATTCATTGACTAAGATATATTTAATGTTTGATAATAAAAATTATTTGTTTATTTATTTTACTAGAATATTTCCCGTCCTCATTTTATAATTTAAATAAAATTTAAGACAAATACACACAACTGTACATTTTTATTTATTTTTATCATTTTAATTGCTATTTTATATTATACTAATAATTATTATTTAATATTTTTATCCGATTTAATTTTATTTTTGCGTTGCTCTTAGTTTTATAATTATTTAATTTTTACCCAAGCAATATTTAATTAAAAATTTAATATAACATTATATAATTTTATGTTTTTACATACATTATTAAAGTTAGAGTTAGTCATTAATTTAGATAATTTTACCTGACTATAAAACTGCTTAAATTAACTTAAATTTGAACGCATAAATTATTGTTACTTTTTTAGTATTAGATATTTATACAATTTATTATTTAGTAATCTTAATATTAATATAAATTATAATTATAGAACACAAATAAATATACAAATATAATAAAAACAAATAAATAAAACAAATTTTAAAATTATTGTAAGAGAATAAATAGAAACAAATTTTGACATTATAACATGTTTATTTAGTTAACAATAAATATTCATGTTTAGAATTGGTTAATATTTGTTTTATAATACATATAATTATTAGCAAATTCTCTAACTTTTGTTATTTTAAGTTAATTTGTTCACACATGCTATTAATATAATTCAAAATATCAATATTTAACATTAAAAATATTTAGATATTAATTATTCCAAATTATTTATTGTTCATAATTTTTTTCTACTAATAATTTTAATATGTTTTTAAGTCTATTAAAAATGTTAGGATAATAATTTGTAACCAATTTTATAATTTTAAAAATATCATCAATTATCAAGTTTTATTTATATTGCAATTAATTTTAAGTTGGTAAATTCAAATTTTTAGAGCTGTTTAATAGTAAAAAATTTGATATTGATAGTTTAATTTATTTTATTTGTTAATTAGAATTAATTCAACTTAAACTTGAATTAATTGCTTAAATATGAATTGCAATGAAATTAATTGCCGAATCATTAGAAAACAAAAACAATGTAAAAGTGAATACTATTTCACTCCAAACGCTATTATATTATAATACAAAGAAAAAATTAATTAAATTACCAATTCATCAAATATTTGCTTCATCACCAAACTTGCAAAAATATAAAACTTATTTCCAGTAAAAGCATAACAATTATTAGACATTATATTCTCAAATAAAAATATCGCAAACATGTTGAAAAACATTTTTTTATTGTCTTGTATGTTGCTAATTTCTAATTTAATTATACGTTGTGATGCGGTGACTAATTCAACTAGTTCAACGGTAAATTATTAAAAATTATATTTTAATTTTATCTATTTAATTAATGTTTGAAAATTTTGCTCTAAAGACAACTAATTCAACAGAAGTTACACCTAATTCGACAAATGGCACAAACGTTACGCCAAATATGATAACTAATTCGACAGCAGTTATGACACAAATGCCAACGCAATTGATGACTACGACCCCGGCAGCAAGTCCAGGTTGCTCAAATTATTTGTTAAAAATTATGTATTTGCCAACATTTATTGTGGTGATTTTTTGCACAATAAAATAACAAGTTTTAATTTTTAATTGATTTTTCGTTTAATAACCACAATAAAGTAAAATCCGGAAAAAAAGTTTAGACAAGTTTTTGCTAGTTTTATAAATTTTTTTACTTGCTTAGTTTAATTATTATTAATTATGGAGTTGAGAATATTAGAAATTTTTATTTAAAAAAATTATTGTTGAAAAATAAGCTATTTTTTGCAAATTAGCTATATAATAATTAACATATTATTTTATAGTAATTTTTGTCTAATATATTTTACAGAACTAAACAAGTAAAATATTAATATAATGTAAATGAATATAAAAACTTTTTTTTAGTAAATAATCAACTGATTAAAATAAACAATAACATAAAAAATTAATGTTGTTTTTATTATAATAAAAGTAATTTTTAAAGTAATTTGGTTAAAATAAATATAAAATTTAAAAATCAATTTCTAATTATTTGTTAAATTTTTTTTTCAAATAATTCTCTTTTTTGTTTGAAAAAGTTTTAATTGATATGTTTGTACTAATTTAATTAAATTTTTAATGTTATTTTTATTATTAAAATATTTTTAATAAATATTGTTTTAAAATAATTAAAAATTAATTGAATTTAAAATAAAAATATTTGTTTTAAAAGTAAATAAAACAATTAATAAATAAAAATTGTAAATTTGTCAAACATTAACTTACTGCAACAAATTAATTTATATATTTAAAACTTTAATAAACAATTTATTAAATATAAAATTTTTTTTAATAAATAAATAAATTTTTCCGGATTTTTTTGTTAAAATAATTATTACAAATTCTAGCTTAGTTAATTATTATATTAGTAAGTTAGCAATAGCCTAAAATTTAATTTAATATTTTGAGTTGTTACAATATTTTCAAAATTACATTATTTTGCTAAGTTTAATTTTTGGTTTAAATCAATTGGATTTAAACTATTACTAAATAAGTCAATTAGATAACAATTTTACTGTTTTATCTAATTAAATCATTGAATACAATTTATGTTATATAACAAATTTTTGATTTCAAAACATTAAAATAAACATTCTTGTCATTTAAATAGCTACTGATGTAATTATTGTAGATTGCTCAAACAAAACAATGGCTGAAATTAACCGGCTTCAATTGGGTGGATGTCCGGTTGTGCTTACTGCTCCCTGGCTTGTAAGTTACATTATTTAATTTTTTTATCTAGTAAATTTTACAAAACTATTTTTTAAATTAAACTTGTCTTTATTATTATTTTAAAGCTCGACTCGTCAATCAGTGTATTTAACAATTTTAGTAATTATTTTATATTTATTAACTTTTTGTTAATTATTGGATTTAATCTTGCTTCAAATTAATATTTAACGTTTATTTTTAAATTGATGTTAATAAATAAATATTTAAAAATATTTGTTAATTAAGAATGTTGAATAATTATACAATAAATTTAGTTTATATCCATGCTTTAAACGTTTTACAAATATTTATTTTTTAAATTTAAGCCTTATTTTAAGAGTTTAGCTCCACATGATCTAAATCCTAAACCGCTAAATCTAAATCAATTAAATATTTAAAAGCTAAAACTATAACAGTTGATTCAGAACACCTAAAATTGTTTATATTAATACGAATAAGACGTTATTATTATTGTGTTTACAATGAAATAAATTTTTGTTTTAGATACTACTTAAAGAAATCTAATAAAAGTTTCAGTTTTAATATTATCATTATTCTATCTCTGTTAAATAGCCACAGTAATAAAATACTATAAATAACAGTATAATAAATTATTTGTTGCTGTATATCAGTGATTTGAAATTTTGTTTGCATTATTAAAATTTAACTGCATCTATTTACAATTGATAAAATTGCTTTTCACTGGAAATTAACTTATTTTGCAAGTGTATTTATACAAAGTAAATGAAAACTCATAAGTCTTTAGTTGACGTAACATTTCTTACAATATAAATTATAGTCTAAAATAAATTTGCATTGCTAATAATATTTATACAAATTTATAATTTTAGTCGAGTAAATATTTATATTAAATTTAAGCGGGTTAGTTTATAAATTTCTTGTAGCTACTTATTTCTGATTCTAATATATTTTTAGTATATTTAATAAAAATAAATTATAAGATAATTTATAAACAATTTTAATTGTTTCAAGAACTTTATTGAACAAGATTAATTACATAATTTATGGCATTAAGAGAGAAATTCAAATTGAGTTGAGCGTAAAATTAATTACTAGAAACCAAATTAAATACTTATACATAAAAATACAGAAAAAAATTGAATAAAAACAGTGAAAAAAGAGTGAAAACATTAAACAGAAATTATAACTCAGTCTTCGGCGTCGACTTTACGCTAACAATAGCCGGCAATGAAGTAATGGTCGGATTTGTCTGATCTCCGGTCACTTCACAGACCCATTCGCCGTCATCTCTGTCGGCAACAGCCGCCGACACCACAAGACTACAGTCGCCCAACCCGTCATTCTTGCGCCACTTGTAGCTTGGTGATATTCGGGCCAAATTGAAGCCAATATTCTGGCCATCCTTAAGCCACAGACAGTCACCTACCTGTCCACTCACCTCACATTCCAGAACAAACTCTTGATTTTCCGTAACCGCTATACTTTGCGGCTCTTTAGCAAACTGTTGGACTAATTGTTCGGTAATAACGGTCGGACTGTCAGTGGTAGTACTGACTGTTAGATTGTTAATTACACTGGTGATCCAAGACTTTAATAATTGCATGTTTGATTCTAAGGCCACTTTATCGCCGACCCTATTGACCAGATTTGTGTCAAACCAAACGGTCTGATTGTTTCGAGTGTTAACGACACCAAAGTATACGTCCAAACCGGCGGCCAATCCGTAATGGCTTTGGATTTTATCCATCCATACGTTGATTGAAGGAAAGATTTGCGGATCAATCCATAAGATTTCAATTGCGTTCAAATCAACAATTGTTTGAACTGGAGTTTCTACTATAGCTTCAACTGTTGAGTCGACATTCGGATCAACAGACTCTTCGACGATCTCTTCAACGGTGTTATCGACAATAGGTTCGGCAACTGCTTGTGCGGCAATGTTGGCCATATTGGTCAGAGTTATGTTGTTTTCTCGGGTGATATTGCGCACAGTTTTGGTCAGAAGTTTGTGAAAGTATTTACCGACGGCTGACGTTCGGTCGCCAATAGCTATAAGTGTTGTCTTATTCGGGTTTTGCAATTCAGGATCAAATATGTTGTGTTCCGACAGATACTTCAAAACTACCCCTTTGTTCGCTTCAATGAAGGCCTCGATGTCGAGAGCTGTGGCCGGGTTTATCGGACAGGTTATGGCCACCTTCTCCGCCGGCTTTACTAAATTGATTTGTCCCACAATTGATAGCTTCAGATGTTTGGCCACCTATTGGTCGATTAAATTCAAAATATAAAAAACAAATTTTAACAAGTTTATAATATTAAACAAAAGTCTAATACAAAAATTTAATAATTAAAAATGAAAATTAAATAAACATGATAAAACGATAACAACAAAAAATTATTTCTATACTAACCAATCGGTCCGTAATCACATAGAAGGGAACGGCCGGCGCGTACTTCAGAGCCACCGATTCATAGGCCAGCATATCGGCTGTGTTGGGCATAAAAAAGCCAACTAGTTTTGGGCCTGGCACTAAATCATAGGCCTGTTTGTCTAATTTGTCAGTAATTGCTCTGATATGGGAAGTATTCAGCTTTAATACGTATGAGAGAAGAGCCGACGGAGTTCTGCGGCCATAGTATTGATATTGTTTGCCATTAGAGAAAATGAGAATCGAGCCGTCGGTTCCAAACGGTGACACCGTTTTGTCACTCACTGATAGCTCGCATACATTTACGTTGCGATTGGCCAAAAGTTGGGCCGATTTTTGCGCCAATTCGGTCGGTTGAGCACCGGATGTGCTTTTGATGATTAGTACTAAGCTCTGACTCGGATTGTCGACCAGATATTGTTGAATTGTTTGTCCGTTCAGTTGACAGACAGTCGCCTGAATAGTATTTTCTTCTTTGGGTAAATTCAAAAGTTTGATCCATTCCTCGCTCTCATCGCTCGAAGAGCTCAATACGAATGGTATGAATGTTAGTAAAAGTAATGATAAATAATACATAACTTTAAAAATAATTATAAAAATAGTTAAAAATTAATTATTAAACAAAACTGATATAAAACGTTAAAATCAAAATTCACTAACAAATCGATAATTAACTAAAATATCAAAACTTTATATTTGACTAATGATTGAATAAAAATTTGTTTTAACACAAAATTAAAATAAATATCTCTTAAAAAACTTGTCTTATATTGAAAACAAATTATTATAAGTTTATAACTTTCTAAACCAGACGTGTAATTGAGTGAATGGCTATAAATTATAGTAATACTCTTCACACAAATTGATATAATTATAGTCAAATGAAGTGTTTATTTTTCAACTATTATTTTTATCACGTTGATCAATTATGTCAAAAAATCAACCATCTACCCGAATGTCTATTTCCAGACTCTATTTTATAATAACACTTAATTGTTTGACTGATAACAACAGATAAAAATTAATACAAATTAATGGCATAGCATAGAAAAAAATACAAATAAATTGATAACAAATTGATAAAAACTAATATGCAGTTCGTCAGTGATTTTACAATTGTTTGCCATTATATGACTATTTGTGTGATTATTGTCTAAATGACGCACTTTTTTCCGTCAATTTTTTTAGATAGCTTTGTACTTGCGTCTATTTCCACTTTTTAAATAGTTATTTTTACATTTATTCTAGATTGTTTTTTGCGGCTTTGTTATTTGTAGCTAGTTTACGCATTTAGGGCTTGCTAATCTATTGTTTGAATTGCATTTTAATAAATTATTGCTAATTTTAGATCAATTAATTGATTGATTTGCTTAAATATTTAATAATAATGATTCATTGTTAATTATTTTGATAACAGGGTTGAATTAGGTATTATTTAATTTTTATATTATTTTATAACTACTTGAATTTAACAATTTTAGTAAAAATATTAAATTAAATAGATAACAATTAATAAATTATAAATTTAAGATTGATACTATAAAGTAATTTATATTAATATTTCAACTATTTTTTAAAAATAAACTAGCTTGCTTTTATAGATTATCATTGAATTAATTGTTTAATTTAACTAGTTTTTAAAAGCACAAAATTGTTGCCAAGTAAAATTACAAAATAAAACATTAAAAAGATTTTATTGAATAATAAAAGTCAATACAAATAGTCAATAGTCAGAGAAAATTTAAAAAGTTATCAAAAATTAGATCAAAATTATTGAAATCAATTTAAGACAAAAATAACTTTTAGAAAAATAATAAAAAATAAGTTAAATGAAAAACAAAATTAAGAGAAAAAACACATTATTTGCAAATAAATTAAACAAATTCAGTTGGAAGTGGTCTTAGTGTCGGCCAATCGGCGCAACTTTGGATCCGCTATTTCGGTTATGATGTCTCGCGTCTTATACTCTTTGAACGAACACTTCGGGAATCTTGTCGTACATTCACTTCTTGTGGAAATTGACTCATTCTCATCAGTTAAATCAAAACCATTCGGCAGTTCAAACGCAGCAGATTCAGAGGTCAGACCACAGGCAAACTTCTTAAAGCAATCGTCGCCGTCATTGTCCAACACATAGTCAAACATTTGTCGAACGACCGCCGGATCAAAATTACGGCGATTGGTGTCATTAGTTGCTACTCGGCTCGTGTCCCGTTTGGAGAGTCCGCCCATCACTAGCTTAAGAAGTTCGGGATTTTCAATGGCTATGTTGGCCAAAACCGGTAGTAATTCCGGTTTGTTTTCAGTGATGTATTTCAATAGAACAGTAACCATACGAAGCCCGCCTCCACTACCGCCTGCGTCGCCAATCGAGTTGTCCTCATCGGCAACAGCTGCGCCGGTATTCACATGAGCCGATGGCATGACTGCAAAACTAGGTCCGACTCTTTGCAACCTATGTTTGAACCAAAACGTCGATTCAGTCAATGCGAACATCATTGGCAGCAAAGTTATGAAAGTTAGATAATTCATAGTTAGGGCTTAAAAATAGATTGAATTTAAATTAAATTTTGAACAAATTTATTAATTAAGTTTTAGTCACAAAAGAGCTAAAAATTTGTATGTCAGTGAAAGTAATTGATTAATGGCATTGATTGTGGAAATTCTCATTCCTTTTATCGAATAGATAGGTCAGTAGTGATGCTAATAATATAATAAAATTGGCCTTTGATTTGACAATGCCAAATTTCTGACCATTACTATTGTGGCTATTTTTAAATTTGAAAATTTTCTTTATTTTCAAGGCTTAATGTAAGCGTTGCAAAAGTTTCTGGGTTAATTAAAAGTAATATATTTTTTGATTAATTTATCTGAAATTTATATTATATATTAAAAATTAATATTTTTAATTAAAATAATATAAATGTATTATAAATTAAAAACAAATTTTAAAGTAGTAATTATTTGTAATAATATATTGTATTTTTATATTATAAATTAAACCTGCATAATTATTTTATCTGGTTATATAAAATAATAGCTTTTTCAAGTAAAATTATAATATTTTTTATTTTATTTTAATTTAATACTTAGTAAGTTTATAAAATGTTTGCAAAAATAAATAAAAAATTTTATTTTAAAAAATTAATTATAATTTTATATTTTCCAACGCTATTAATAAAGTGGAAAACGGATTATCGTATTCTCAGACACTTTCGCCTATGATATAAAACAAATGGAAATTTATTTTTAGTAATATTTAGACCTAAGGGCTATTGTGCGGTTGAATATACAGTACTAGAGGTATAGTATGTTCGCCTAAACTCTATGAATCGAAATATTAATATTTAAATATAACTCTCGTCTAAACCTGTATTGATAGTGAAATCTAAGTTAATGCAAACAACTGATGCCCTGTCTGTCGAATAAATCACTTGTTTTTAAGATATTGTTTTGTGATTTTCAATGTCACAGTCTACTAAAATATTTGCATATTACTTTCTAGCAGGTTAAACCCAGCGCCGATATTATCTAGACTAGCACATTAGTTATGCTGGCCTAACTAATAAATATTTAAAATTATTCTAATTTTGAACGTGTGTTGAATTTTCAATTTTATTCAAGTAGTAATTATTTTTAGGTCAATATATACTAGTACATTTTTAAAAATCAATAAATTATACCAAATAATACTATTAATATTTTTAACCTGCTATTATGCACTATTATATAAATAACAATAGACTAAAGATTTTGCTTAAATTTTATATTAAACATGGCAAAATATTACTTTTATATTTAATTCTTTTTAGAAGACTTTTTAATCTAAAAATGTTTTTTATTTTTTATTTATTATTTTATTTAAAAAATAGTCTAGATAGAAAAGATTGCATTAAATGTATTTTAAACCAAGTAATTCTAATTGCCAGATTAGATAGATTAGATGTCCTTGAAGATGGCATCCAAGCTTTCTACTAATTGTAATACTTAAATAACTTGTTAGAAAACTTTTGACTTAAGCTAATTTTTATTTAACGTGTTAAATTTCAAAATTGCAAAACGGGAGCCAAAAATATTTAACATTCTTTGAAAATAATATAAAACCGATCTATCTCAATTATAAGCCTTTAAACCGAATACAGCATTTGTATTAAAATTATTTGTGAAACAAATGCTCGAATTCTTTAAATATTTACATTGCAAGTGAAAAGTAAAAAGTAATAAGTCTTAATAAAAAATTTGTTTTTCAACATGCAGACAATATTCCAAAAAATTCTTTTTATATTGCAATTGAAAACGTACACGCAATAATCTCGTTATCAAAACACATTTAATATGTATAACATGTTTGTGCGGTTCAAAGCACTGACCAGTCGCTGACACTCCACAGACATAGAAAAACATATTTTAAAACATATAAAAAATAATGTTAAGTATGGGACTGGATGTCTAATACCAGCTCTTTTAACACCAGGTATATGGGTTCCACTTTAAATTATCTAATTTCAAAATGTCTATTCTCATATACTGTATCTTATTATCAAAAGTTTTAGGATCTAAATACTGTATCTTGTTAACTATTACAGAACTATTAACTATTAAATAATTTATACAGTATTTATCATTTCGTATTAATTCAATTTACAAACAAAATTAAAATAATTTAACCTAACTTAAACAAACATAATTTAACGTCATATATACTAGCATAACATTTACTTATACTTAAATTATTTAATTCAATTTAATCAAATAAATTTGTTTTAAGGAATTTTTAGTTCAATCTTAGATAATATTTAAAAATAATAAAATTATTGAATTAAAATTTATAAATGTATGAAATTTAGAATATATAAAATTAGTAATTTTGGGCCAATACCGCCACTTGTGCTTGCGCTTAACCAACTTGGTTCAATCACGGGAGTGACCTTCATCTAGTGTATAATGACCCTGGCCAGGTGTGTTGACATCCCGAGCACTCCAGAAGATATTTATCAAAATATATATTTATTTATTTTTTTATATACTTTAATATATTGTAGAATAAATTTCTATAAGAAACAAGTTATATGAATAGATGGAATACATGGCTTAAATTTCTTCTTCTAAATCCCAATTATTTTGTTCTATTTCATAGACCTGACTATCAATGTGTATATAATTTTCTAATACCTGTCCCTAACTTTGGTCTACTGTACAGCAATGTATGTCAATACGAGAAAATAATTTTCCACAAAATTTTTTCTACTCTTGTCTGCGATAATAGTATTGCTATTACTTTCTGTTCTCTCTCTCTCTCTCTCTCTCTCTCTCTCTCTCTCTCTCTCCTGCTCTCTCCTGCTCTCTCCTGCTCTCTCCTGCTCTCTCCTGCTCTCTCCTGCTCTCTCCTGCTCTCTCATATTCTCTCTCTCCCTGCTCTCTCTCTCTCTCACCCCTGCTCTCTCTCCTGCTCTCTCTCCCTCCCTGCTCTCTCTCCAGTTCCTCACCGCTTGGATCCTCAAAAAATAGCCTAAAAAGTCTAAAAAGTTATTTACACTTGAATTTAATTTAAGGCTCATTTTTATTACACGACTTTTATTCGGAGCTTAAGATTTTGCAGAAAACTTTTTTTTTATTTCGAAATTATACTGAAAAGTGGTCAGTCAACTTTTTTTTCTCGAAAGCGTAAATTCCTATCCATAAGAGCACTGGTAGTCTTCGGGTGAGATGAATCTCCTCTTCTATTCTCTTACTCTCACTTTTTTAGTCGAGAAGAGCTGTGAATACACTCTGAATACAATTTTTTTTATTATTTATATTAATAGTTCGATAACTTTTTTTGTGCACTTTTTTTCTCCTCTCCATTCAGTAATAATTATATAATAGTAAAAATTCGCATAATAATATAATTATATTAAAACGAGCCAGTGCCTACTTAACCAGCAATTAATATTAAATTGATAAATTATACATTAGTGGGTGCTTGGTGAAAAAAAAAGTTTAATTAATTATTAAATTTTTTATAAATTAACTTAACTACATAATTGTTATGTGTGAGCGACGTGCATTAATCGACAAAATTTGATCAAGTTGGAGATTAGGCACAAAAATATAAATATGTATTTATTAAAAGGTAAAAAATTGTCTAATGATATGAAAGCAAATAAATAAAACTTTTATCAAACATATTATTAAACTTAAGTGATTTTTATCATATTTTATAACAGTTTGATATCATTTTTCTCATTTTTCAATAGACTTGTTATCATTAAGTTTGTGTCTGACGTTAATCATCGGTTGTGTTAACTGTTTGTTCTTCGCGTCGAAGCCGACCAGCCCGTCGTGTCCACCATCTGAGCTGTTCCAGCCATGCGAGTGCTATCTTCATGCGGACCACATGAAGATTATCCGCTGCGGCGGTCATCGCAGCTATGATTTGGCGCCGATTTTCGCTAAATTATCCGACAATTTAGCCAAAGATGACAAACATTTTCATATGTTTTATCTGAACAACACTGCGATCACGACTTTGGGCAATGTTTTGCGAGACATTACTTTTGATTATATATGTAATTATTTTTAATTTTCTTTTTATGCAATTTTTGACATGTTATATATATATATTAGAATTTTTATCTAGCAATATTATAAATATTTTTGCCTAGTTAATTGTTTTTGAACTGCAATCGCCAATAGAATCGATATTTAGATTTAAACTATTTTTTAGTTAAGATTAACATTTCAAAGGAAGTGATGAAAAAAGTTTTTATTAATATATTATTTAATTTTTAAATCAAAGCTTTTATTGCCGGCAGAGATGAAAATTCATATAAATTTTAAAATTCAAAATAACTTATAATTATCTAATACTTTAAAATAATTTATAAAAAAATAAGCAAGCATAATTTCCACAAAATAAAATTAAATTACATAATCCAAGGTCAATGTCTTCAGATGACTAACAATCAACTATTAAGAAGCACTTGTTAAAAGTCAGAAACTGTTAGAAAGAAAAAAAAAGTCCACTAATTATTAGGCAATAAAAAAATGCGGAAAACATTGTTTCGCAAACATATGATTTAAATACTGTAGAAAAGAATTACGAATAAAAACAAATAAATACATTCTTTCCTCTTCTCGAAAATTTTCGTTACAATATCGATGTATAGACTTCGACGGCGCCAGTAGTCTGCAGTTGATCGGCGCGAACGCGCTCGACAACACCGGGCCGTTCGTCAAAGAGGTCCGCGCTTTCAATACACAACTCAAACAGACGTCGCTCGAGGAGTCCGTCGAAGGTCTATCAAATCTATTGCACTTAACGGTGTCTAATGTAGGCGAGTGCCCACCCGAGGAGCTCCTCAAGCCGTGTCGGTGTCAGCACCGGCAGGAGGAATGGCAATGGGTGCAAGCCAAATTTACCAGAATTATATGTGGCGAGGAACGGGAGGAAGATCTACGCTCGGTATATCTACAGGTAATGCAAATAATAAATCTATAATAAATAAATAAAAAATTATCAACGCCAAAAGTTATCTTGTACAGTTTTTTAAAGCAAAAGTCAGACAATTTTATAACCTGGCAAATTGAGTGGCACTTTAAAAACAAAATTTAAATTGATATTAATTTAAATTTCAGTTTGATACTTATTCAAAATTACAGTTTTGGTTATTAATGGGTTAGTCATTAAACAACTCTCTATTAAATATTAAGTACAGTTTATATACAGTATTATAAAAAACTATTAACTGTTTAACTCATATAAAAATACATTTGTATTTAATGGCTGAAACATTTGACTTATTTTTCTTTATTCATCTTTTTCTTATATTGTAAGTTCAAAATCATTAGTTGTTATATATTTTAATAGTCTATTGTGTCGTCTATTCATTGATAAAAAGTTAATTTATTAAATAAAATCAAATTAAATAAAGTGACATCAGGTTAAAATTAGAAAAAATGCCCAACATTTTGCCGAGATTGAAATTGCCCAACTACAGTCAGTTTTTTCTAAAACTGGTCCAAAAATATTACTACTTTTTAAAACAAATTATCTGTTAATACTATATCATTGCAGATAAATCGTTTTAAAAAGTAGTAATATTTTTGGACCAGTTTTAGAAAAAACTGACTGTACTGTATAACCTTTTTGGATTACACTCAAACCTCTCATAAGTGAACCCTCTGATTTGTAAAACCATCGAGTTAGGGCAATATTTGAGACACCTCTCTATGAATCTCACTATAAGTTTTTATTTACCTCTAATAAGTGAAAACCTCTCAAAAGTGAACTTTGTGAAACCCATTTGGTCCCGAAGGCGTTAGACTTGAGAGATCTGAGTGTATATAGCATGTACAGTATATAAGATAATATTCAATTTTTAAAAATAACTGTGTGGATTAAACCTAAATTATAAGAATTTTACTGAATGACCATGCACAAAATAAATTTTATTTTATATATTTCGTTTAAGTTTATTAAATTATATATTTGTTATTATTTTTAAAAAATTAATTAATTTTTTAAATATAAAAATTAATTGTTTCTCAATTTGATCTACAGGTGCCGAACCGGACCGAAGAACAGGTCGGCTATTATACGATGAGACGATTACAGATATTTTTCGACCGATTGAGTGAAAACCTCAATAAAATCAATTGGCAGAAGAGGTTCGACGAGTTTATACTCCAGAACTCACCCATCGCTGAATTGCCCCGAAATATCTTCAATGATATTATCTTTTATGGCATTCGAATCGATAATTGTCCCAAACTTACAACCATTCATCCGCTGGCGTTCACTATTACAGCCCCATTTGTGCAGGAATTGCTGATCCGAAGAACAAAGTTAGCAAATGATCGCTTCAAACAAAGGGATACTTTCAATGCGATCACTAGTTTGACTAATTTAAGAGCACTTTATCTTCATTGGTCGGGACTTATGGTTAGTTTAAATTTTAAAAAATTAATATAATTCAAATATTTTCAATTAATAAAGTAATTAAAATTTTGTTGACAAAATATAAATTAAGTATTAAATCAAATTATTATTAAAACAAGCTAGTTGAAAATGATATCTACGCAAAACTACATTATAGCGTATTATACATATAGCGTTTGCTTAATAAATAATAATTTGAAATAATTTTGTTGATATAAAAATCAATATTTACTTAAATCAAAACTTGTAGTCTATACCACATCACGCGTTTCGACCACTAAAGGGTAAATTTCAGCGAAAACTGGTAAAAGTGTCGATAAAATACACGAAAAGCGATCGAACGGCGCTTCGGATGATAGGCAGTCACGCGTTCTACTACTTATCAAACCTGAAGACAATCGACTTATCGCTCAATAGTATCGTTAAAATATACAAAAACGCATTCAGTCTTCGGTGGCCGACAACCGAAGTGCTCGAAATAAACTTAGCTGGCAACAACCTAAGCGACACGAGCATCGACCCAGCTGCTTTTCTCGAAGCGCAGCGCCCGATACACGTAATTTTGGGCCAGGGCATTATTGGCAATCCACATTTGCACCACTTAGATGAACGGGTGTTTCGACTGTTTCTCAAAGAGAATACCAAAAATCGCGTCAAACTCTACTCATCGAAGAATAATAAGGCTTTAAATCGGATCTCATGTGACTGTCAGTCGAAGTGGATGTTTGATAAAGTCGGCCGAATTAGGTCGGGTTTGGAGGATATAATGTGCCGAAGCAATGCCAATACGAGTTGGCAGTGTCTGCCCCCGTGTCTCGTCTTCGGTCACGATTTACTGCATTGCGGTTCGAATCAATTGTTTGATATTAAGCAGACTTTCGATGATCTAACGCATAGTCTTCTGCCACACGAACACCATTTCAAGCGATTCGTTTTGTCTAATACCGAGATTCAGACCATTCCGGCCAATAGTTTCGGTTCGGTTTCCTTCGAACACCTGGAGCTCGACGGCTGTTCCAAATTGAGTTCGATTGATGATAATGTAAGTGTTTTTAACCTTGCTTGAATTTTTTTGTTTTTGAAATTACATTTTATTTATTTATATTTTTATTTGTTTGCATTTTAATATTAGAAATTGAGTCTTGCTAGTTTGTTTTGTTTTATTGTTTTATGGCTGCTAATTTATACAGCAATTTAATTTTAAAATTTAAATCATGTTTAATTATTTATTTTAATAAGTTTGACTAAGAAAGTCAAATAATTCTTTCTCGGCTTCATGATTTTATCCTGTTTAATCGAGAAAGATGGGGTCAGGCAAAAATCCCCCTGATTTTTGCCATTTATCTCCCCTAACATTTAGCCGAAAAAAAGTTACCCCCCTAATGACTTAACGGCCGACTTCGGCAGCCGGCACATATTTTAATTTTTTTAAGCAAAAATTAGGAAATTTTCTTTAATTTAATGTTAAATTCGGTTTAAATTCAGTTAAATTAACTAAATTTAGTTTAAATTCGGTTAAATTGGGTAAAATTTCTTTTTAAACATTTTAAATGTTTTTATAAAATGCCTCCCTTGATAACCATTAGGTATTGGGCCAAATATTTTGGAAAAAATCCCTGCCATGATCCCCCTTGATCGGTCGATCTTTTAGATCGCTTGTATTGCAGTACCGCATAATAAACTATAAAATACTATACAATTATGTAATAAATATTTGTATTTTTGTTATTTTATTTTGTTTTTATTACTATTGCTATAATCAATATTTTAAAAATATTTTGTTTAAAAAAAACAAAAAATAACTGATAATAGGATTTGCTTAGATTTGATTAAATATCAAATTGCAGCTGGGTGGAGTACTGTTTTAAATAATTTAACGTTGTAAATTTTTTCAACTCTTTGACAGATTTGTTTATTTATTTGAGAGTAACTACACTTTGAATGTATATTATTATTGTTTTGGAATTAAATTTGAATTTTTCGAAATATTTTATCAATCTCAATTCTAACTATAATTATTATAATGGATACGAAAGTAGCAAAAAAAAAATTTATTTCAAATAAATAATTTGGAAATTTGTATTCAAACTGAATATTTTGTATTAATATTAAGAATATTATAGAAATTTATTTATTCAATATTTTCTAATCTATAAACTTATTTGACTGAACCATAAATATTGTTTATTAGATTGACATTTAATATAGATTTTGAAATTATTTTTGAATTATATTTTCAATTAAATATAAAATTAAATTTTGTTTTTTTATTAAGTCAAAATTAAACAAGGAAAAATAAAAAATCAAGTTCAAAATAATATTAAAATAAAAATTAAACTTAATTATATATAATTTTGATTTAATAAGTTTACAAGTTCAAAATTACTACACATTTAAGGCTGTTTTAAACAATGCGGAAAACATTAAATAAAACTTTCGATTTATTTTACATGTTATTAACAACAGGCAAATCTAGCTATTTAATAAATTATAACCAAGTTAAAATAAGCAAAGATATAAAATAAAACGAGCAAGTTTGTTTTGTAATTAAGTTCTATCATCTTATTTATCGCGCAATAAACAAGTTAATATTTTTAAAAATTAATTTTTTTAAACTTAAAAAAAAGCTAAAAAATTATCAAAAATTTAAGAAAAAAATCTCTAAAATATAAAAACAACTGATTTTCTGATTTGATTTATTAGGCATTTAGTAATATCGAAGACAAAGTCCAGCGAATAGTAGTCCGACAAACGACACAACTGTCGAAATCAAAGACAAATCAACTGAAGTTCGCGAAATTTCCGAATCTGACGCATCTGGACATCAGTTTCGACGGAGAGTTTCGACTTTTCAACAATACATTTGAAACGGAAACCAAATCTAATAAAACACTTTATATTCGCCTAAATCGAGACAAAATCGGCGGCGAATCGATCGAAATGAATGGCTTTAATGGCGCTAAACGGCCGATACATCTGTTCTTCGACTCATACAAAGACGTCTTCGAACCAATCGGTTGTCAATTGATGCGATTGGATGAGGATATCTACGCGCCATTCCTGGCCAGCAATCCGTACAATCAGATTCACATCATGTGGTGTCCGATTGTATGCGACTGTTCGGTCCGATGGCTATTCGAAGCGCCAAAAGAGTGGTGGAGACGAGTAGATGCGGGCGACTCGACCATCGGTGTCCAGTGCGCTGACCACCGCTCTCTCTATCGCTATTCCGATAATGAGTTCCGGAGTTGTCCGAAGACTAACCTATTAAAGTGGTTGGTTGAGAATAATTATACTATTACTGACCCGAAGACGACGGTTTGGGACTATATTACTACTACTGCTCTCCCGACCACAATCACCAGAAGAATCGAAACGACCACTTCCAGTCCCACCACTTTTACAACTCAATTGATTAATATAACAACAACTCAAGTGATTGACAATTCTTCGTCCAATTTTTCAACAATTACTGTTCCATTGGTTCCAACATTGAGAACCACTACTACTCCAGAAGATACGACTACTAGAGTTCCAACGGTTCCCACATTGAGAACAACTACTACTCCAGAAGTTACGACTACTAGAGTTCCATCGGTTCCCACATTGAGAACAACTACTACTTCAGAAGTTACGACTACTAGAGTTCCAACGGTTCCAACATTGAGAACCACTACTACTCCAGAAGATACGACTACTAGAGTT
>JAQFXP010001595.1:0-18497 GCA_034693685.1 Belba bartosi
CTCCCACTGTCTCACACTTACCACACTTCGCACTCTTCTCACTCTTTCGAATTGATTTATTCCGAAACTAAACCATTGATTAGACCCAAACCATATGAACTAATTTATGTTAAATGCATTGATTAATGTCAGAAATGGTGGAAGCGATGAAGAAAGTGGCGACAATTGATGCCGACTTGACTGTTGAGGAGAGGAATCTATTGTCTGTGGCCTACAAGAACGTGATCGGCGCCCGTCGGGCCTCGTGGCGGATCATTAGCTCAATCGAGCAAAAGGAGGAACTGAAGGGTTCGGAAACGAGAATTGAATTGATTAAGACTTACCGAATCCAAGTGGAGAAGGAGTTGCGCGACATTTGTCTCGACATTCTTGACGTTCTCGACAAACATCTGATTCCAACCGCATCTACGGGAGAGTCAAAAGTATTTTATTATAAAATGTAAGTTTTGATGCCTTATGAGTCATAAGTTATGACTAAGAGTTAACTCTGGAATTGGAATTAACTAAATTGAATGCCTGTGCGGGTGTGGGTGTAAAGGAAAGGCGATTATCACCGATATTTGGCGGAATTCGCGTCGGGAAACGACCGGAAAGAGGCCGCAGAGAACAGTTTGGTTGCATATAAGGCCGCGAGTGATATCGCAATGACGGAACTGCCGCCAACCCATCCCATTCGTCTGGGACTGGCCCTGAATTTCTCGGTGTTTTACTACGAAATCCTCAACTCTCCGGAGAGGGCCTGTCGTCTGGCAAAGGCCGCCTTCGATGACGCGATTGCAGAGTTGGACACTCTCTCCGAAGAGAGCTATAAAGACTCGACTCTAATAATGCAATTGCTTAGAGACAACCTTACGTTATGGACATCCGATATGCAACATAACGGTGCGATCATACAGACCACTGACTATTGCTTACGGTGCGACACAATTTACTAACTATTGCTATGTTTTCTCTTTTCAGGAGATGGAGAACAGAGAGAGTCGGCGGCGACGCCGGCAGCAGAGGCTGAAGAGCCCTCAACAGACGTTTCATAAGATTCGAGTAAAAGATTTTTTAGTTTTACGGTTCCGTCTGTAGTATCTCTCTCTTCATCTAATGATAGACTCATTATTAATATTATTATTGCTTTTAAATTATTTTTGGTTTCGATAACTTGTGAAGGAATTCCGCTTCGATTTCGAAATATATTTAGATTTAATGCAATACAAAAACAAAACAAAAACTCTTATTATATAAACTCCTTCTCATAATCTGAATGTAATTGATATAAAAACAAATAATCTTAACATTTAGAGTCATTTTATTAATAATTTGGCCAATTATTTGCTAAAAACTAAATACAAATTTTATTCCATTTTGTGATAAGATATGAAAAGTTATCGTTTTGTAAATTCTTTTCTCTTTTTTTTTAATCTTTAGCTAAATTTATAAATGTTTTAAAACTGATCTCACATTGAAAAACAAATTATTTCACTTTTTTTTTTTCGTTCACCAAATCTTTTAATTTCTAGTCTAAACTAAAAATCTTTAAATTTACCAAAATTTGCCACTTTTTCCCTCTCTTTTTTAATTTTATAATTTTCTTTTATTTTAATTTTTTTTTTTAAACTATTGTTTTGATTGTATTCTGAAATTTTCAAAAACACTTAACATAACAACCGGTTATTAATTGTTTGTTAAAACTTAAACTGAATTAGTATTCTCTGTAAGACTTACTCTTTTTTTATATTTTAGATGTGAGTAATGATTAGTAAATATCTGGTAATGTATTACTTATTGTAACAAAAATATATTTCATTTTTTGGGAATAAAATCTGATATAAACCGACGAATAAGTAATCGTAAAAAGTATGGCAATAATCAGCAATTAGTGACTGAAATGCGAATACTTTTGATCGCATTTGAATTTGTGGACTATATTAGTGTTAATTCAATTTAAATAATTTCGACATTTTTAAAATTATAAATTGTCGATAATTTACTGAAAATCTAGTTATTCTTTAAATAAATTTCTAAACAAATGTCTTATTTTGTCAATTAAATAATATTCTAAATTAATAAATAATTTAAAATAATTAAATAATACATAAATTTGAGTATTTCTAAAGCAATTTGAAACGAATTTGAACTTTTAATTCAATATTGGAGTTTGAGTTGTTTATCAGAAATCATGTGTCAAATGCGTGTAAATTAAAAAATAATCAAAAATTCAGTCGCAGTTCAAGTTATGCTATAATAGTATAAGCGATCGAAATAATAAACAAAATTTTTAACTAAAATAAAATACCAAAACCATAAAATTTAATTTAAAACTAATATTTTACGATTATTTGAAAAATAAGTTTTAATTGATTTTAGGTTAAAAAAGACAACAAATTTTGAGCCTTAATGCAGACAATATGTGACGTAATATGCAATCGATTACAAACATTGAGATAAGAAACGATTAAATGACTGTTCAGTCAAACAGTGTTTGAATTAGTTTTTGAATAAATACTCAAAATAATGATAAATGACTTCAAACAGTAATTCAAATCAATACAAATGTCACATCATTTGGCAGCAAATCATTGCAATTGATGTCAAGTTTAATGCCTTCAGAAACGCAAATATCAGTAAATAATGATTTGATTGAATACTTTGTTTGTAAATAATTTAGACTTAAATCTAACGTAAATTGTATTTAACTTCAATTAATTGACAGAAATATTGTATATTAAGCGAAGAAATCAGATTCTGAGGGAAATATCAAAACATGAATTGAATTCGTTTCGCAAAACATATCTCAAACTTCGGTCACAACTCTTGAGTCAAAAATATGGCGTTTCTTGCGATCAGTCGTTAGTCTAAATATGTTTTGAATGAATTATATATTAATTATTCGCTATTTCTGGTCAGAAGTGTTCGGAACCGAAGCGTCCGAAGCAATAGCAACAGTCGATTGGCGTCTGAAGACTCGTTGGACTCGAGGTCTGGTCGACAGGTTTGGTCTAATCTGCAATCGGAAGCCGTTTACGACAGACTCAGTCCTTTGGATTCGACCAAAACTGATGTCTTGAATGCCTTTTCTGAGAATTACTCGTTTTCAGGAATGCACCACATCTTCGATCAGCACAAAGAGGCGGTCACTTCCATCCGGTTCGCCAACAACGACAAGTCACTGCTCTGTTGCTCATCGATGGACTGCACTCTTTCGATCTGTCAGTTGACTCCTTCGCCGGCGACTATACTCTACGTCCTGTCGGGCCATAAGTCTGGAGTCGTGTGTTTCGAGTGGTCTCTCTCTAACGACCTGATAGTGAGCTGTTCTCTGGACGCGACGGTCAAGCTCTGGGGCGCAGCTGCGGGTTGTTGTCTTCGCACCATTGAAGACCCATATGGTTGGCCAGTAATGGCCTGTAGTTTTCACCCATACAACAACAATATGGTTGTGACGGCCAACTCAAAGGGCAGTTTACAAATCCTGAATGTAAGCACTGGTATCTACACCGGAATGTTTAACAGTGGCGAACATAACTGCATTCTATGCGTATGTTTCGACACAATCGGCCAAATTGTTTGGGTCGGCGACTCGAAGGGCTTCATCTCTTCGTTCATATTTGATATGAAGAGTTGTCGTCTAGTTTTGGCCAACAAAGTGATAGTAGTGGCCGGTTGTGCCATAACTTCAATATCGAACCGATGCGCCAGTGGTTACGAGAAGAGCGAACCTCTACTTCTGGTCAACAGCGCCTGTAATGCGTTATTGCTCTTCAAAGTGAACCGAAGAGAAGCAAAACTTCAAATAATTCACAGCTTTTCGATAAAACACCAAAACAGAGATCTAACGATTAGGAGCTCTTTCTGTCCGATCATCTCTTCGAGTGAAGGCATATGTGTGGTCACCGGTAGTGAAGACACTTGTGTCTACTTTTTCAATGTCTTAGACAACAAGTATTGCAAAAACAAATGCGTTAACAAACTTCAGGGCCATTCGGCTCCAGTACTCGACGTTTGCTTCAATTACGACGAAAGCCTTTTGGCTTCGAGTGATAGCAAAGGAAATGTCATTATTTGGAAACGAGAGTCACTTTAACAGCGTTTCCATTGGTTCTCATATCGACAATCAATTCCTTTTTCAATTCAATTCAAATAATTTTATTAAAATTCTTTAAATAAAAGTTTGTTTTTATAAGAAAAGCTCGAATTTTGAAAACAAAAACACAATAAATACAAAAACAAAAATATTGAATTTTATTGATTTTTCAAATGTTTAGATTTGATGCGTTTGAGATCGGATTCCCACTTCTTCTTGTAAATGGTGAACAACCTCATGGCCACCCGGGCGTCCTCTACAGAGTCGTGTTCCCCGACCTGTACTTTGACGCCTAAAACCGTTTCCGAGAGTCGCTTAAGTGCGGGGTTTCGGCCGCCGAACAGCTTTCGGAAGTAGCGACTCGTGTCACGAATCTTGTTCTTCGGGTGACTCAACATAAGTGCTTTGAAGTCGTTGTGAACGGCGTGTCCGACAACTGTCCGTCCGTTCAGTATATCATTCACTTCCTTCTGCACAGTCTTGAAGTCGAGAGCATTGACTAAGTCTTTAGGTCTGATTCCACTGAAGGCTGTCCTGTAGTCTGTGATCTCTTCCATTGGTTTCACATATTTATCGTAAATACAATTACCGAAGAAGTTGACGATCGAGACTCGCGCCAGCATTGAGTTCGTGCCGTCACTGCCGGTGCCCACCATTTCGCAGTCCATTCCCACAATTTGAGTCAAACCCTTAAAACTGTTTTGTTTTACCATTTTTTCATTGTTTTGATCACTAGTGCCGGCACTAGTGGTGTCGGCCATCGATGACCTGACCAGACACTTGTCGACGCCGTCGAACCAAATCTTATTCTTTGCCTCAGATTTCGTTTCAATCACTTTATTATTCGATTTTCTTTTTCTATTAAACCCTTTATTTTTATTAACACTTTTATTGTCTTTGAGCTTAAGAGCCAAACGCTTCCAATTAATTGAGGCATCGCTTAAGTCTTGCGGGTATTTGCAGATTGTCTTCACTTTTAGCGTTTGCTTTCCGTTTGCATTTAAATATCTTTTTCTGTTTTTCGACTTATTATCCATTTTTACAATAAGACTAATATTAATAAAACTTAATTCGAGTTATTTTTAGGGAAAAAAAGAATATATAAACACTTTATTCACACAAATAGTGAATTTAAATAAATTGTTAATAAGTTTTTAATATCTGGATTAAAATCTGTACAAAAATATTGTTTAATAGTTCAATGTCTGAAAAGAAGACATTAAAACAAACAAAACAATAGAATTATATAAATAAGACAACAATTAATTTTAGAAATTTAAATAATAGCATAATTTGGGTGAATCTAATCATTTAAAAATAAAACAAAATAATAACACATTTTCTCCCAAATTATAATAATTATTGGTTTCTATGGTAACGCAAATAGCGTTCAAAAACCCTTTAAATGTGGAGTTTGCGCGTTAGGAGTGAAACGAGATTTAAATTTTTAAAATTATTTGGCGTCCGTTGAACTGATTTATGAAAATATAAAAACTGTTGTTCTGTCGAGAGTAGAGTCGGAGTACAGTCGGAGTAGAGTAGAGTGAGAGCTCTGACAGCACTGATAGAGCACTGACTTTGTGTGGGTTTGAAGAATCGGTTCAACTTATGTACACTTCTCTGCCCTTTCACTCCAACTGACAATTGGTTTGCATTCGCTCTGATATGAGTCACTAAAGTTCACTAAACGTCCGAAACGTTTGAATCTGAACTGAAAACTCGTTTAAAGAGAGAATGACTTTTAAACTCAAAACCGTTGAAACGATTCAATATATTTATATATAAGAAATTGAATATTGAATTAAAGGCTATTATAACGACTATTCTCTCGATTCTTCACTTCTTTACTCTTATTTCGATTTGCTTTCGGTTTTAATTTGTTTTTAATTAAATATTTTTAAATTTCAAAACTATTTTATTTATTTTATTTAGTGTTTAATTGTTTTTAATAAAAGTTTTAGTGAATAATCGAAACAAACATTTATTTAAAGTTTGTATAACTTGTGTACACACTATGAGCCGACGTAACGATAATCTCAAGTTTGATATTCCGGATCTGGTATTGGATCCGAAGACCAAAAAACAGTACCGAAAGGGAAAGTTTTTGGGCCGAGTAAGTGATGATTGTTTCCATAATTCCATTGATTATATTGTTTGTCACTAATTGTCGTTATATTGTATTCGAACCTAATTTGTGCCCAAAGGGAGGATTTGCTAAATGTTTTGAACTAATCGACACATCCAGTGATGAGGTCTATGCGGGGAAAGTGATCGCAAAATCACAATTAGTTAAACCGGACCAAAAGGATAAGGTATTGTTGGCACTCACGGGCCTACCTCTACGCCCCTATCCCTCACAGTTGTCTCTAATGTCTGTTGTTGTCTTCAGATGACTCAAGAGATCACAATCCATCGCTCGATTAGACACAATCATGTCGTTGAGTTCCAGACGTACTTTGAAGACAAGGATTATATTTACATAGTTTTGGAACTTTGCAGCAAAAGAGTAAGTCTTTCGGTGTTTAGCATTGGATGTGTTTTGCAATGTCTTTAACCAATATTTGATCAATTGATCCAATAATGCAGTCATTGATGGAAATGCATAAACGGCGCAAAACTCTGAACGAATCGGAAGTCCGTTATTACGTGCGTCAGATCGCTAACGCCTGTAAGTACTTACACGACAACCGCATAGTGCACAGGGATCTCAAGTTGGGAAACCTGTTCCTCAACGACAATATGGAACTCAAAGTCGGAGACTTCGGTTTGGCCACAAGGATCGCATCTGAAGGCGAACGCAAACTAACACTTTGTGGAACTCCGAACTATATCGCACCGGAAGTGCTCTTCAAGAAGGGCCACAGCTATGAAGTGGACGTATGGTCTTTGGGTTGTATTGTCTATACTCTGGTCGTAGGAAAGCCTCCCTTCGAGACCAACGACTTGAAGGATACGTATAAACGAATTAAGTTAAATGAGTATAAGATTCCGTCGTATGTCGGGGCAGACGTCTCGGCGTTTATTACGAAACTACTTCAGTCCGATCCGGCAAAGCGGCCCTCAATGAGAGAGGTGTTGGAAGACCCGTATATGACACGGAACTACATCCCGTCCCGCCTTCCCATCTCATGCCTGACAGTCGCCCCGCGTTTTAATGACTGTCGGCTTTCGATACTTCCGGACCTGAAGACGTCGCCCCGAAAGCCATTGGGAGAGATGGCCAACAATGGCCCGAATGGAGCGACTAAGCAAACGCCCGAAAAGAACGCAAAACACTGTATCGAAGAACAGAACGGATTGAATACGCGATCGAAAGCCAATCCGGACTCGATTCCAAAGGACTACTATTTGCGTGATTTGAGTTCACAATTACATCATTTGATTGGCTGTAAACCAACAGAACTGCCGCACGTGATGGAGGACGAGGCCGAAGACCCGGCCTCTTCGCCCATCTTCTGGATCTCTAAATGGGTCGACTATACCGACAAATACGGAATCGGTTACCAGTTATGCGATAATAGCGTTGGAGTTCTGTTCAATGATATAACCAAAATAGTGCTAATGTCTGACGAATCGAATATGCATTACATCGAACGCGACGGCTCTGAACGCTATCTTAAGTTCAATTCCTGTCCGACTGAGCTCTACAAGAAGTTAACTCTTTTGAAGTACTTCCGGAACTATATGAACGAACATTTGCTTAAGACTGGAGACAAACCCAAACCCCGAGACGGAGACGATTTGGTACGACTGCCGCACCTAAACAATTGGTTCCGAACCAGGAATGCGATTGTCTTCCAACTAACCAATGGATGCGTTCAGGTATTGGTTCTAATAGTGATTGTATGTATTGGTTGACTAACTGGATGTATGTATTGTTGATTGTTTAGATCAACTTCTTCCAAGACCACACAAAACTGATATTGTGTCCACTCATGGGTTCCGTCACTTACATCAACGACAAAAGGGATTTCAAGACATATAAGTTCAGTCTAATCGAGAGGTATGGCTGCAGTAAAGAGGTGTTCACTCGGGTTCGCTACGCGTGTGATATAGTCGACCGACTAATGAATCACAAACTGAGCTCTAATACAAAAAGTGGTTCAAAGCGTTAATCAGTTATATATCATTCAAACATTAGTCGATTACGTGTCAAATGGTTCACATTTTATAATTTTATAATTTCTTTTATGTCTGTATTGATTGCAAATATATTTTTAATAAATTTTTTAAAATTCGTGATTTGTATAAATAATTATCGAATTTTAGTTTTTTAAAAATGTCTATAATTTTTGTTTTAATAAAATCTAATAATTAAATTAAATTAGTGTCAAAACGACCTAAACTTTGGTTATTAATGAAAAACTATAACTTATTTTTAATTTAAATAAAAATATTTACAAATAGAGCGAAGTTTCAAAAATCAAATGATTTTTCATTTTGAATCGAAATAAATACAGAAATTTTTAATGAGTTTAAAACAGTCATAAAATGCCAATTAATTTGAGGCACTTTTGAACAATTTTGACCAAACATTCAATTGATAAATAAAAGCGATTTTAGATGCGTTTCCTATTGCTGTCAGCGCTTCGATTCGCAATTCAATACAACCCATACCTAAGCCGGTAGTCTGAGCGCTCGGCCGCGTATTACTGCCCAAACGTAAGTAAAACAGTTATTCGACTCAATGTCGGGATTAGAAAATGGATTAGACATACCTCGAGTGACGTAGAGATAGAAAAAGTCGCAATAGAGGACCGTTTGGACAACTCCGGCCACAATAGCGATTAAGTCATAGAAACCCTCGAAATAATATCTCCAAATCCAGTTAATCAGATATAGCGCTCTATAGGACCCCAAAGCCATCAAATAATGAGATGTTATCGTCTCGGCTTCGCCTGTCTTTGAAACTAAGAACAGTTGCGGCAAAATGGCCACCGATTCCAGATATATGGAGAACGTCCACAAGACCTTCACATAAGACAAGAGACATAACCAACTGTTTAGTCACCAAAAAGTGAGCACAAAGTGACGAGTTTTAGAGCTTACCTCCAGAGGTGTGAACTCATGATTGACTAACAGTGCGATTAGAGTGACCGGAATCAGAAGGAATTCGATTCGGAAAGTGTCGTGATTTCGGTCATAAGTGGCTTTGAATTTAATGTACATCAGGTATAGAGTGGCCAAAGAGGTGCCGATGAATACTATCTGAATGACGGGGGAGGGAAGGGGAGGAGAAGAGAGGTCAGTCATTCAGTCAGTCATTAGGTTAGGATTGAAAGTAATTGAAATGATTTGATAGAATCGATGCAATCGATGGATACCTTCATAAACGAGTTGTAAAGAGAGATATAATTTGTAAATAAGTCTAAATATCTGGTGATATAAACCATTGCGAACAACATCTGACACTTTCCAGATATTCCTCAATTGAGAACAAATCAAAATTACAATTAAATCAATTAATTAATTAATTAATTAATAATTAAGAGATGGTATACCAGCACAGGATCGAGTTTTCCATATCTTAAGCAATAGTATAATAATGGCTAAAAGATGAGACAAATCACCCGTCAGTCGAAAAATATTCATTTCTAACTAACTTTCAATCGGTTTCAACAAAAAACAATTTAATTTAAAATTTAAAACAATTTATTTAATTCAGATTTAATGTGTTTTTGGTCTAAAAGTAATATCTATTCATATATACTGTATGACGACGTGGCCAGAGATCAACATTCAATGCAATCATTACATTACGGGCTGTGAGAGAGACAGAGAGATTGTGAGAGAGTGAGTGGGACTGTCTGAGTAACGCCGGTTTCCACTCTCTCCTCCAATCATCACAAAACACATACGCTTTAAGTCAATCACTCGTCTCCTTCTCTCCCTATTTTCTTATTACATTCTCCCGATATGTTAGACTTAATGCAAATAATTATTATACTCTATGAGAATTTTTTAGTTATGAACCACTCACCCCTGCACGTCGTTTGTGAATGATATAATTCTGTACTTTTAAAATATTTTATTTTACTGTCAGACAAAACAGGGGTTTGTTTAATAAAAACTATTTTATCATATATACAGTACTGTAACAGTTCTGTCAACTGGATCCGGCAGAGAAAATAAAGAATGAAACTGGAAGTGGACTTTAATAAAAAAAATAAGCTATTTATTTAAAAAATAACAATATTGTTTTACAATAATAATGAAATAAATTATAATTATTTTTTGTTTTAAATTTAGATTTTTTTAATTCATTAAAAAAAATTTACTTTGTGTAATGTTTAATTTTTATTAATTTAATTTTTAAAAATATATAATAAGTTTAAGTATACAGTATATTATGATAAAGTAAAGCATTTAAAAATAACAGTTGTCATGTTTTTCTTTGTTAATTTAATTTTTATGTTATATTTATTTTTGTTTATTAATAATAATTTATTTCAGATTTTTACAAAAATAATAATAAATTTTACTGAAAAATAATAATTAAATAATTAATTATTATTAAATACATATTATGTAAAACATTAATAATTGTTTATTTTAATTATTTTTTATAACGCTATAAAAATATTTTAATTGTAAGTTAAAGCCGACAAAACTAGACCAAATTTTATATTAATTTATATACAAATGATCTTAAAATATTAGGAATAAAAGTGGAAATTTGAAAAAGTGGACCTAATAAAAGTGAAATTTTTTAGCATTGTTATTACAGTAAATGGCATTTGGTTTTAGAGCATAAGTGACCTAAATAAAAAAAAAAGGATAAAACTGGAAGGGACAGAACTGGACTTATACTGTATTATTATTATATTTATTACTATCTGTATAAATATATTATTAACCGTATTATATATTATCTCTACTATAATACTTAATATTAAGTTTCATTTAAATTAAATACTTTACCAAATGTTTTAAAACATTTTTAGTTTAATAAAAGTCAACAAAATTGTTCGAAAAGATTATATTTGATTTTAAAATCTATAAATTTAATTTATACAAAATGTTTAATTAACATAAGGTCTACAGATTTTAAATATCGCAAAAGTTTGTTTATAAGTTAAATTGCAAAAACCTGAATTAAATGATACGCTACAGATACAGTTATATCTTTAAAAATAGTTTATTGACTAACAAAATAAATTGATAGTTTATTTAAAACAAACATATTTATATGTTATTATGATTTTATATAAAATTTTTATTTTTAAGAGTATTTTGCCAACAAGTTAAAAAGTACTTAAATAAAAAATACAATAAAATATGTATAAGATACAATTTCTTATTTTAAAAATTAAAACTATTAATAAAATTAAAAATGATTAACCTCATGTAAAACATTTATTAAAATCTATTTTATATAATTTAAAAAACTATTTTAGATTTCGAAATTTAAAAAAAAAATTAATTAATAACTTATAAATAAAAAAAACTAATAAGAATCTAATAAAAACAAACCATTTATATACAGCCTTCGCCAAAACTATCTTTATAGCTAAAAACGAAATAACTAAATGATCCTTGATTATTTTATCATAATTTTTTTATTTAAACTATGGAATTTCTTGACCGATCTACCATAAAAATATATTTAAATAATACCAACTAGGTAATTAAAAAAAATAAAAATGTGTTTTGAATTAACTACCAAGATTTTGAAATTTTTTAAATATACAAACTATTCATTGATTAAAATAATTGCTGACATCTATTATTGTTTTTTGAATTATTAACAAGTTACAATTTGTCACTACTTTAACTTTTAAAATCCAAGAAAATTAAATTAAAAATTTTAAAAATAAATTAATTAAAACTAATAATTAATTTCTATTTATAATTATAGTTAAATGTAACAATGTAGAATATTTTAAAAATAAAAATAAATGTAAACAATAATTTTTAATTATTTGTTAATTGATTCAAAAAACATTTTAATTTATAAATTAATATTTTTGGAAAAATATTATTACATTAGATTTGCAATAAAATATTATAATTATTAAAAAAATATTTTATTGTAAAATTATCAAGTATCTTTGATTTATTACATTTTAAAATATAAAGTTATTTTTAACGAGGGTGATTAAAGGGACAATTGTTTATATTTATTTTTATTTTTAAAATATTCTACATTGATACATTTAACTATAATTATAAATAGAAATTAATTATTAGTTTTAATTTATTTATTTTAAAAAATTTTAATTTAATTTTCTTGGTTTTTAAAAGTTTAAAGTAATGACAAATTGTAACTTGTTAAGATTTTAAAAAACAAAAATAGATGTCAACAATTATTTTGAACAATAAATATTTTGTTTATTTTAAAATTTTTTAAATCTTGTTAGTTAACTCAAAACACAATTGAATTTTTTTTTAAATTACCTACATCGTATTATTTAAAAATAATTTTATGGTAGATCGGTTAAGAAATTCCATAGTTACAATAAATAAATTATGATAAAATAATCAAGGATCATTCAGTTAATTCGTTTTTAGCTATAAAGATAGTTTTGGCGAAGGCTGTATATATACAAAATTATAATTTCTAGCATAACTTTTTTTTTAAATTTTTATAAATAGAATGAATAAAATTAAAAAGACATTTATTAAACTTTAATTGACATAATATTTTTTATTTAAAAAAATACTAATAACGTAAACGTTTTTGTTTTTTTGCATAGTTAAAATGATATCAATTTTATAAAACAAAACAAATTTATGTATTAAATGAAGAACGTATTTTGTAAAGCTTAGTAAAATTAACATTTACAAATTTGAAAATACTTTATAAAAAAATTAAAGTCATATTAGAAATTAGAATTTACGGTATTAAAATTTATTCAAATGTTTGATATTTTAAGAATAAATTATCATTTTTATGTATTTATAGCCCCTATCATAAAATAAGCGATTGTTTACATAAAACCGAATAATTTAGTCTTAACTTATAATAACATTAGACTAGAAAACAATTTGTTATTTTGGAAAAAAATTAATATTTTTAAATAAAATTAACATTTGGTTAACGATTTACTAACAAATTGGTTGAAAAAGGAGTTGTATTTCAAAATAAATCTAATAATTAGAATAATAGCGAAAATGAGCGAAACATTGGTCGCGAAGAGCGAAGAGTCGATTCCGGAAGAGCTTCAATACATTCCGATTCCGTATATATCACTGATAGGACTGAACGCTCAGACGAATGCCATTCACGCTATGATTTGGAACGCGTTTACAGTCAACCGACTCTCCGATCGATCGCCACTTTATTTCAAACTTCTTAGCGATTCTCATAAATTCATTGCTTCCAAACCCAAAGTATTGCAAATTAATGTCTCAATCATTGTCTCAATGATTGTCTCACTCATCGACTAATTGTTTTGTTCGTTTGCAGAAGTCTTCATATGAATGGCATATTCCAAAAGGCATTCTCAAGACTTCATGGCTTCAAAAGCATTTGTTCGAAATGCCATCGGTTTGTGTCCTCTTCTTTGACCTCAATTGGGATGACATGTCTTGGAATCAAAAGAGAGCCGAATGTGTGGCTAAAGTCGAATACTTGAGGCGTTCTCTGCAGTCGAGGAATACTCGAATCGCTTTAGTGCTGATCCAGTCGTCGACGTCTTTGCCTTCAGGTTTGACCTAATCTAACATATTTGACACTATAGAGGTCTGAATGTATTTAAATTTGCCAAATGTGGGAAATGTGGGAACAGATGACTCTTTGGTGACAGAACGGGCGGCACTTCTATGCAGTTCTTGCGATCTGAACGCAAAGTCTTTGTTTGTCTTACAAGTGAGTGATGTCTCTCAACTGATGGGATATATATTGAGGTAAAGGCAGTAATGATAGCGATTGTGGTCTGAGTTGGTCTAAGTTGTAGTACTGATTGAATGCAATTAATGTGTTTTAGAGTGGAATTCGCTTTATATGAATTGGCGAAAATGTATTACAACAACGAATGCAAACTAATTAAAGCCCATAGGGATCAGCTCAACAAAACCACTCATCAGTTGCTGTACGTCAGACATCAGTTTAAAATAGCGTTCTTTAGTGAACTAAAACAGGATCCGACCACTGCTCTCAAGTTAGATAAGACTACAAATGGCTTCTAATTGTCTAATTATTTTTAATTATCTTTAATGACAGACACTATAAGAACTCTTACGCGAATCTAATGGAAGTTCGAGTGACTCTAACCAACTTATATGAAATCAAAACAATCGGTGGTTTTATTAATTACAAAATATGTAAACTGTGTTTCCAACTGAACACACCTTTGGACGCAATATCTCAGTTCCGTAAACACATCGATATATTCAAAAACAAATCCGAACCCAAAGAGATAGAGTTCGAACACTCGCTCTGGCTCTCCAAACAGTACTCATTGTTTGGCGATCTGTTCGATGTGGCCATAATGTCCGGTTTAATCCCTTCCCAAATGCAAAACCCGGGCTATTACTACTATGAGGCCTCTCTTCAGACTATGAATAGACAAAAATTATGTCATTCGCTCTGCACTGACACTCATTTTAATGACTTAAGTCCAGAAAATCATCAATTATTTCACTCTATATTACAACCGACACAACAAATGGAATTTTTCGGCCAGAGATTGTGGAGACCCGGCTGTCAGAGTCAGTCAGTTTTTGGCTTTTTTAGTATTTGACTAAAAATAAATTTATTCTTTTGTAGCGCTCGAACCGCTTGACTCAGAAAAAGAAAAAATTGGATTAAAAGCTCTTCAATACAAAGAGTTAACTACTGTTAACCATTCGGTAGTTATTTAAAAGATTAAGTTTTATTCGAAGTATTTCTAATAATTAAAAAAATTTAGGCTTTAATAATAGTGTTATTGAGTAATGCGATCAATCAGTTCAAGAAATACAAGTGTCCGCGAATGAAGACATACCTAATGGTATTGGTTGGCCAACAGTACTTCCAGAGCAAAGACTACATCAATGCGTTGACATTTCTCAACAACGTATTGCCTCAATACAGACAAGAGGGTTGGCTTGTGTTGGTTCAGAGCATTCTGAACACAGCCCTGCAATCGGCATATCTATCCGCAAATGCCATCAACTTTATTAAGTTAGGGCTCGAATGCATTTGTTCGGCCAATCAGTTGTCACTTGAAGACAGGATTGCGATTCAGGAAAGCGTTCAAAATATTATGAGAAAACAATTACCACTTTTACTCACTTTTATCGACAAAAACGAATCACAAAATTCACTCAAACTCTGGTCAACAGCAATCCAATCGTTTGTCGAACCGATTGTTTTCACTATAAAAATGGACTCTTTTATGAAGTTTATTGAATGCAAACCGAAGTTCACTTCCAATACGTTTTATTGTAATGAAAGCATTAGATTAGATCTGTATCTGGAGTCGAATTGTCCGAATCCGATCCAATTCGCAAAACTAAACGTTTTATTTTCGGATCAGTTCTACAATCAGTTTTGTGAGCTCTTAGACACAACAGACAACAGTTTATTACTAATGCCTTCAAAACTACATAAGTTTTCATTTAATATCAATCCTCTTTCCAAAGATATTGACCGAAACCTAACTATAATTGGAGTTAACCTAACCCTTGGCAGTGAATCCATGTGCGCAGTAATGCAGTGGTCTTTCAATGATATCTTAAATCCGTTTTATTTCCCAGACTTTAGTTATCGTATGAATCGAATAACAAATATTAAACAAATATCGAGTCTATTGACGACAAATGTGAAGAAACCCAATCCTAAAATAGATTTAGTGGTAGAACACAATCCGCCGGCGCTTATGAATGAGTTTTATTCGATTAAGTTATCGATAAAAAATAGAGAAGAGTTCGACATTTCGAACGTTAGACTCAGTTTGAAAGCATTGGACTTAAACAGCGAAGACATTGAAATTGGTTTCCAATCACTTATTTGGACCGAAAATCAATTCAAAGATTTGACTCTAAATTACTTACGCAATGATATCAAAGTAAACGACGAACTAATGGAACAAATAGTAGTAAAGTTTGAAAATATTGAAAAACATTTCATTAGATTTATAGTCGCTTATGACTCAACGTATAAAATGGGAAAAGAATGCAAACTTATATCGCAATCCAAAAGCGAATGCGTGTCCACCGATGTGTTGATTCCATTGGTGAGCGCCTGTGAGCTGTCGAACCTGTCGTCGAGCAAACTATCTCAGGTTCGAGTGAATGAGCCCTTCTTTCTCAATGTGGTTACCAAACAAAACACTGAAATTCCAATAGAAATAAGTGATTCTATGCCTGTATTTCACGATTCGATTCAATTTGTGTCGACAACTAGTAATCAATTGAAGGAAAATGTTTTAAAAGACGAAACTTTTAAAATAGTTGCTTCGAACCAATATTTGGTTCCAATATCTTTAGGCATGTATTCGATTAAATGGAAACGACACTCAGATTTGGAAACTCAGCGGACATTATATACCGAAACTTTGGTTCCATTGCCGACGTCAACAGTATTGAGTTCTCCAGTATTCGTAGAATTGAAATGTCCGGACGTTTGTATCGCCAGAAATCCAGTCGTTCTTCGCTTCAATATCTACAACCGAACTGACACTGATTTGTCGTTAGAGCTCTCAATGGGAACTTCGGATAATTTCATGTATTCCGGAAATAAATTAGTGAGTATTCAAACATTGCATATATTTTGGATTTTGTTTTATCAAATCAAATGTTTAGATACAAACAGTACTGTCGGCGCATCAGAACAGAGAACAACATTACATACTCTACCCATTGGTTTGCGGATCAATACTTTTGCCCAAATTTCGAATTGTTATGAATCCGGAAACACCGGTTGCGACGCCAATCGACTATATCGACCAATTATTGCCAAATCATTTGCTCGTATTTGTGAGTTAAGACAATTTGCAAAAATCTCTTTCAATAAGTTTTCAATTGATTTGTTCCCAAAAGCCTCAAAACAAGGTCTCCAGCGATGGATCAGAAAATATTTGTCAAAATAGTCGAGATTTTTGACATTAAGTTGTCGTTTATTAGAGACTGGTTTGAAATATATGAATATATGATCGCCCGGGTATGTCCACTTGTGTCGGGTAGTCGTTCTCGAACTCTAACTCTTACTCCAAATATTTACTTTTCATTATATTGTTATTAAATTTAAAATATTTTTTAATTTTAATTTATATTAATTTGAGAATAAATCGAAAAATTGTTAATTTGTTTATAAAAATGAAATTTAATTTTTTGTTTCGAATTATTTTCTATACAATATTTTGGTTAAATTTATTAAATAATTTAAAAATAAAAATTATTTTTAAGGTTTTTGGATTGAATTGTTTTAATCTATTGAAATGTTGAAACATTTGAGTAGATTATGTTTAATTAAACGACAATTTTAATTATAATTGCGCAAGTGAAAATGTACATTTTTGTAGTTATCATATTCTACTAATCGTTTCGTGAATGTGTCATCAAAATCGATGTAGTGGTGTAGTAGAAATGTGCGCACTCTGTGCCAACACATTTTTTGGTTATGCAAATCCGCCATTAATATTTGATTGGCTGAGTTTTTGCAATTTAAAATTAAAAATTAATATCGTATATCCAATATTGATTATGTAAAAAATTAAAGGTATGTTTTTTACATGTTCAATTAATAAAAATTTAAAATATAAATAATATTATACGTTCAAACTATAGATATTTATTTTTATTATAATATATTAACTACAACTAGCTAAATTTTGAAAGTATTACTTTATGTTAATATTTATTAGACACGTTAAAAATGTTTTACATGGTCAATATTGAATGAACATGCTTAATTTAAAACTTTAAAGTGCAAAAAGTCAGCTAATCAAATATTAATGGCGGATTTGCATAGCCGTAGAATGAGTTGGTCCAGAGTGCTCAGATTTCTACTACATTGATTTTGATGACACAGTTATGAAAAGATCTGTAGACTAAAGGGCTAACAATTAGTAATTAATTTAATTAAGTAAATAGAAATGTCGAATATAATAATGTAGAAAATAGTTTTGTTAAAAATAATTAAATCAAATGTAATCATGTTAAATATGTTAATGTCAAATATAGTGATATGAGTTACTATTTTAATGTTAGTATATTTCACATTATTATATTCGGGATTACTGTTTCCTTCATTAAATTAACTATAACATTTAACATGCCTAATTATAATAAAGCGCTCATCGATTATTGAGCGCATATTATCGACAATCGTTCCTATCGTTTAATGCTTACTATTATCTAATCGTTTTATTCGTTTATTCTATCGTTTTATTGGATTATAATATCAATCGTTTTGAGTCGTATATAATAAACCGCTAAATAGTAAGAGTTTCAAAAACAACGTGTTTTTGTGCGCATTGTTTGCCATTCGATTCAA
>JAQFXP010001596.1:0-18493 GCA_034693685.1 Belba bartosi
CATCTTATATGACTGGTATGTTTACTAGTGTCAATCTGAGCAGATACAAAAGTATTAACGTACAGATATTTTGGCATTTATGAAAAAAAAAATCTTCCTAAGCAATAGAGTATAAAAAAAATTTTAAAATGTTTTTAATTTAAAGCCTGTAATGAAGTATTGAATACATATCTAAATTGCTCTCTAATTTTATTAACATATACTTTAGTACTAATAGTGCTATAGCTATATAATTTAATGCTATCGCAGTAACGTCTGCAAAGCGTGTCCGATCTAATGCAAAGCGTATCCCTTGTAAAGTCCAGACCTATGCCTTTATTAGTGTAATTGCGTAGTGTTATACACCCGACCGCAGGATTGAATATTCGGTTTTTAGTAAAACGCAAAGGCAGCAAAAATCAAAAGGTACTATTTTTCGTTGTTTAGGTCACCAAACAAATTTTCTTTAATAATATAATAATAATTCAAATCAATTAAAATTTAATATAAATTTATTTTTGCACATTTAGTGTTGGCTAAATTATTTTGTACAATGCTTGATTTTATTTTTTATATTATATTAAATTATTTTTTATTAATAAACAAGAATCGGGTCAAAATTTCCCAACCCGACCTGACATCTCTAAGATGTTAACCCAAACCGACCCGACCCAACAGAAAAAATTGCTAACCCGACCAGACCCAAAATCCAACCCAAATCAAATAATAAAACAATCATAATTTATATTATTTAATTTTATAATTTAAATTTATTTTATTGTTTTTGACTGTTATAAAATTATCTAATGTTTATAAATAAATATTTGCAATCTGATTTAAAAACTTACAAGTATCAAACCAATCATTAGTAATATTTGTGTTTTGATAAGTTTTTAATTACGATATTTATGAAATATTAATAGTATAAGGTTAATATCAATTTATAATTTTATAGTTTTATATATTTTGTGTAATCAGTTTTAATCAACTAGGTTAAAATTATTACTAGCATAGTTTTAGCAAATATAAAACAAATTTAAACAATTATAGATAGCTTAATATTTTTTTAATTAATAACAAGTTTTCAAAATTAATCTAAACAATAAAACTTTATATTTATTTTAATTTGTTATTTGAAATAAATTATTTAAAAAAATTTAATAAATATTTGATTATATAAAATTTTGGATTGACACTTGTTAACCAATCCGATTTTTTTAAAAAAGCAATCCGACCCGCACCCAAACCGACCCGATTCTTGAGTCCCCTTTTAGTTTTTCAAAATTTTTAAATTGCCAAATTAAAGTATTTTTAATATTCTTTGATTCAAAAAAGTAGACTTTCTTATATTTTTTGAGGGCCACCTCTCAATGCTTATAATGTATTAACTTTTATATCAAATTTTAATATTTGAACTTAATTTGTTTATTTTTTTATGAAACAGTATTTATTTAAATATTGTTTAAAAATATGTTGCTTGGGCAGATTATTACAAATTTACTTTAATAAATGTCAAAAATAAAATTATTTTTACTAATGCAAAAATTTTTAATTAAAACAATTATACACGTTAAAATACACTTATATTTAAATTAATTTCAAAAATAACTATTTCAACTAATATGTAATTATATAAAATAAAACCAATTAAAGTATTTTTTTAAATGTATAGACAATTTATAAAATAATACATGCAAAAAAAATAATAATTACACGTTTTAAAAATTAAATGCTAATTAACAGAATAATGTTGCTATAGAAACTAATTAACAAAACTTGTATAATTTTTAAAATAATGTTTTTGTAATAAAATAATTGTTATATTTAAATTGTGCTATAATTGATTTCAAAATAATATTTTCACTAGAATTTCAAAATGAATTCATTTGATAAGTCCAAATGTTTGCCACAGAATCTAATCATCAAATCAATTGACAATCAATTGTTTAAAATTGGTTTATGTCTTAATACAGACAATTATAACATTAATTCAGTTCAGAGAAAATCTTTATTACACAAATCTATTTTTATTTTTAGTGTTTTAGTAATATTTTTGATTAAAACAGTTTTAATTTTATTGTTTAATAGTAATAATATTTTAGTTGTAATAGTATTGGGAGATTTGGCATATTTTTATAATATGAGCTTTCATTATACAGTTTGTGCCAGTTTATTTTTGATATTTTCAATCGGTTCCCAAATATTGTATTATTATAATTATATAAATGGTATAAAACCGACATTTCTTGCAGTGTTTGAAATGATGTCGGGTTTGCGTTCGCCTATCAGTATAGGTCTCGACAATGAACTTCATATTCGGAAACTGATTCAAAAAATTAATTATTGTTTAAATGTAGTAAAACTAAATTGTGACATAGTAATGCCATTTATTTCCTTTTGTGTAATGTTTTTCCCGTATATATTAAATTTTACAGTATGTCAAATTTTATTTTTTGGCCTGCCTCATTCATTTTTGATAGCATTAATTTTGAAATATACAGCAAGGCTATTTATGTTTCAAGTTTTTTACTTTTATTTTCTTAATTATTATTTAAAAATAAAAATAAAATTAATAAACAAATTGTTATTAAAAAAAAATTTATTTAATAAAATTCCAAATATTATCCAATCATTGGATTCCATATACTGTGAAATCAATGAATACAATACCAGCTATTGGTCTAAATTTTTGCTTTTGTTTTGGATTACTATTGGTTCTACTGATGTATTTCTAATAATAATTATTATACTTAAACCAATGTCTTTGATATTAAAAATACTTTGGATTTACGTATTTATTGTACTATTTATATCATTTCTATTCATTATATTCACCGCTTCTTCGATTAATTCTGAAGCAAATAAATCGTTTAAACTATTGAATCAAAGATTTGTTTTAGAATTTCAACGAAAACCAAAATATAAGATAAAATATAATTTATGTTTAAAATTAAAGGCATTATATTTTATATAAAAAATTATATAAATTTTTTTAATAATTTATTTTTACAGTTGATATCATTTACCGAAAGAGTTGGTTTAAAAAGAGTTGGATTTTCTGTTTGGAAGTTATTTACTATTAATTCATTTAAATGCTATGAAGTAATTATAAATTTGCTTGTTTACATTAATTAATTTACTTTTATTTTTACAGTTTATTGCGTTTTTATCACTTATGTTTTGCAAAATTTTAAAACGAACAAGTTAACCAGAACTGTTGCAAATTTATTAATAAAATTATTTGTGGCATGATAATATTCAATTATTTTAAAAATATTGTTTAATTTCTAATAAAAAATTTTGTTATTCTAAAAATAACATTTAAATTTGAATTTAATCTAGTTTATTTAAAAATAAAGTTTATATTACTATAATCAATTTAATTTATTTTTAATTAAAGCATTTTAATTTTTAATTATTTTTACTCAAATTTTTGTTTTTATAACTGTAATAAAACCTCTTCACTGCTCTTCTTCTTTTCGCTTCAATTTCTCCCAAACATAAATCCATACTTAAATGTAAGGGCAAAATAAGAAATAAAAATGTTAATTTTTATACAATTTGTTAAAACTACAAAAACAAAATCCCTGCAATGGTGTTTAATATCAGCCTTAGTACACTGAAAATATGCTGTTTTGTATGTTTAGTAAATACTTTAGTCAAATTGTGACAATAAAATAAAATTTATTCATTGCTTAAAACTAATTTTTAATATAATTAATTATCTTTGATTTAATAAACATACAAAAAAGTGTATCTGCTGTGTTCGTGTGCTAAACTTGTAAGTAAATGCAGATATGCCTTTTATTCATGTTAACCCAATAATAGAAATAGTTAACAAATATTTTGAATTAAAAAATATATTTCATCTAACAAGTAAAATTCTCAAGAAAGCAAATCAGAATATTCTTAAAACTAATATTAAATAAAATTACATTATATATTAATATGTTAATAAAAAGTTATTAAATTTTTTGTCAAATTTTACTTTGTCTACAATTTAAACTAGATTAATTAAAAGTTTTATATGCTATCTATATGTTCTAGACAATATTTACTGCTACAAGCGTTGACGCAGATCTCACACAACGAGCTCATAATAGCTATACGTTAAGAACGCATACATAACAAAGAAACAAACAGGAAAAGGAATGCATATAAAAATTTTAATTAATCTAGTTTAAATTAAGTACACTTAAATTGAGCCAAACGCTTAGTTTAGATTTATTATCATAAATATTAATTTGTTTTTCAAATGAAATTCGAATATAATTTCCATTAATTGTCTAAAAGCATTATGATCATTTAGTAAAAATAAACAAATCTGTTTAAAATAACTTTTTAATAATTATATATATAACAACATATATAATAATTATAAGAATTAATTTAAATTTACATATTATTCAAGTCGTAAATGCCGTTTGTTTAGAATGTGAAAATATAAACTTTTACTATTTGGAGATTTCCTTTATTAAAAAAAATTCTGACAATGCTAAATTTTTTCATTTATTACAACATTAATAAATTCAAGTAAGAAACTTGTTACTTATGTTACTATAATTTATATAAATTAATAAAAGAATCCATAATAGAAAAAATAGATAATCCAAACCAAAGGCCTATAAGTCCGCCGAAATAAGAAATAAATGATATGAATGTCATTGCAGTCATGTGTTCGTAGATATGGTCCGGCAATCGGTTGTGTCTTATATACAGTTTAGCCGTTTTTCGATTATTATTTAATCTTGTTATATTTTTAACTTTAAATTTATAGAAATGTTCTAAACAAGGATTTTGACAAATATTTAAACAATTTATTAAATTTTGAATTATATTGCAAAAATTTGTTTGAATTGGTTGAAATTGTGGAGGGCAAATTTTTAACAATGTTGAACTTGAAAAATCTTGTTTTTGTAAAATAAAACCATAATCACGTGGAATACAATTAAATTTACATGTTTTAATTAAATATTTTAAAATACATTTAATTAAACAATTAGTCTTAGAATTAAAATAACTATAACTGTCGTCCAAATCATAATTACGACAATTGGTCTCATAATTGGTCGCCAATTGTTGAGTAGTTATGGAATTAAATTCAATCCAATTCTCAAATCCCATAAAAATCTTTTTATATTTTACAATATAGTTGTCATATAGAGTTGAAAATGGTTTTTAAAAAATAACCATGCCATTTATTTCATTGTATAAATCTTGTGGAAACCACACGTCATTATGTTGTATATTAATGATAATTTCTTTTAAATTAATTCGAAAATCGTTCCATTTTTTGTTTAAATCACTAAAAAATGCTAAACATTTTCTCTCGACGTCACCGATAAAATACCATTGAAGTGGATTGTAGTCATAATAAGTGATATTAGAGTCAATTACCCGAACATAGGAACTGGTATTTCGTGATTCGGTCATTGGATTAAAACTTAAATATTTGAAGTAATCATAAATTTTTAAATTCAATATATTTTTATTATATGAAAAGTCTTTATAGGTCTAAATAATTTGGGTTAAATTATTTATTTTATTAATTAAATTAATTTTTTTTTAATTATTTAATTTAATATAATAATTAAAATTTTGTTTATATTTCGGAAACTTTTTTACAATTTTTTCCATCGATAGTAAACTCGGATAACAAATAGAAATTTCTGGAATTTTTATGTATGTATTTCTTTCTATTTTTATTGACACAACTGTTCGACCGCTCAGGTATTCAGTCAATAATATTGATGTTTGATATATAAGACCAGAAATACAGAAAAGAATTGATATAATTTTAAATAAAAAATTCATATTTTTATTTATTTGACATTTTATAAATATTTTTTTAAGAATTGTGTTTAAAAAATAAGTTATCTTTTAAACAGAAAGTCCTAACCACATGCATAACAAACCACTAATTTCTGTAAAACATACAATTAATTCTATTTCCAGTTTATGTTCGACTACTTTATCGGCATTTTCGTTGTGAGCTATCGTTATATATATCAATTCGGTTCGACTATTGTCTTCAATTATATCAAAATTATAATATCTTTCGAAACAATTTTTATTACATTTATTTTCACAGATTTTCAGTATTTTGAAATCAATTATGTTTTCAAAATTTGCGCTAAGACAAAATTTTGTGTTATTATTAAAATAATGTTTTTTGAATAATATATTTTGAAATTTTGGAATACAATCGAATTTATATTCTCTTCGCATGTAATCAGACATACATTTGTCGATACAATTAGTTCTGCTTTTCATATGACTATCGCTATTATTTGTGTTATAATTACGGCATTTATTCACATTATATTCGGCCAATCGTTTAGTTTGTATTTTATTATAATATATATTAACTTTTTTCTCAAATGAAGTTCGAATATAATTTCCATTAAATGAAAAATCGGGTAATTCGTCCGAAGAATGAATTGTTAAAAATATTTTATTTTTATAAAAACTTAACGGAAACAACAAATTAAATGAAACCAAATTAATATCAATTTCTCCATATAATCCGTCTTTATTCTGAAATTTTTTAATTAATTCAGATAATAATGTAAAACATTTTTGCATTTTATTTTCAATTATTATAAATAAATTAAAAACTTTCGATTCATTAATAAAATATTTATTATTTATTTTATAGTAATCGTGTACTTCGTCTATAGAAAGCTTTGCTTGCTCTATTTTAATATTTAAATTATCAAATAATTGATGAATTGTTGGATTGATTTTATTTTGTATTCTATTTAATTGTTTAGAATATTTGTAATTGTTGGTTTTATTTAAATTTATTTTTGAGAATACATTGAGATATTGTTGAATAAGATTCTGATTATTCGGATACAGTTTCTGATATTTATTCGTATCTACAGTTGAGGGCAAACAGACTGTAATCGCAGGTATTTTCATGAACTTCAAGCGTTCAATAGAATTATTGACAACAGTTCTGCGGCTTATATACTGAGACAATAAACTCGACGTTTGATATATGAATCCACTCATTGAAAGCAATAATACAATTATTTTTTTAATCTTTAATTGAAATTTTTTAATTTTTAATTTATTTTTTTGTTTTTTGAAATATTCATTTACAATATTAAATGCATCTGGTCCATGTGAATAAATTGGATACATTATAATATTGTACAGATCAACGACTCTTCAATATATCATTAAATTTTGTTATTAAAGAATTTTAAAAAAATTAGTTATATTTTTTATATCGCAATATAATCAATATAGTTTTTTAATACATAATAATTTATTATGCTAAATTATTTATTGTTTGAAAGTTCAATTGAAAGGCTGAACGGTATTAAGTTTATTGTTACAAAATTTATTTGTTTGCAAAATAATTTTATTAAAAATATTTTATTAAAATAATATATTAATTTTCACTAATTTATCAATATATACAATAAAATTATCTATAATTAATTAATTTGGTTTACTTATTATAAATTTAGTCTAGCTCGCTTTATAACACGTCGTTAATGGTTTAGTTGGTTTTTTATGTAATATGGTTTAAATTAAATAAAAGCAAATGTTTTAAATTTTAAAGGATTATTTTAAATAATAAACAGAAAATTAATTCTATTAAATTAAAAACATTACAATAGTTTTGATTTAATTTTTAACATTTTATTTATATATTTTTTCAAAACTGGGTGTAGTGTTATCTAGATAGTGCGTCATTCACTTTAAGAAACTAAGATAACACGCAAGTTAGGTTTTAAATATACATGCCTTATATTAACATTAAATAAATTAATATAAAATTAAAAATTTAAATTGAAAAAATATTTTATCAATATTTATAGTATTTTAAAATAAAACTATAAATGTTTCATGTAAAATTATTTTAACTTACTCCGATTAGTATGTAAATGTGTACCCGCAGATTGAGTAGGCGTTTGTCACAAAAGATAGTTTGTGTCCTAAGGATTAATTTTATATTAAAATGTTTTCCGAATGAACATAAATGATGACTTGGTAACAATTTTAATTTGGCATAATTTTTAGCTTTTATTGTTTTTTGTTAAAAATATCATTTATTTTACATTTTTATTAATCTTAATTAATAACACTAACTTACTTCAAGTTAAATCAATTAAAAAAACTAAAAAATAAATAAAATATTTGACGAAAAACAATAAAAACTTAAAATTATGCCAAATTAAAATTGTTACCAAGTCATCATTTATGTTCATTCGGAAAAAATTTTTATATAAAATTAATCCTTAGAAAATAAACTATCTTTTGTGACAAATGCCAACTCAATCTGCGGGTACACATTTACATACTAATCGGAGTTAATTTTATTTAATAGTATTATAAACTTACATAAAATATAGTAGTTTTGATGTTTGCTGCAAAACTTAATTTAACAATATAATAAAAATACGTTTTAATATATAATAAAATATTTTAATATATTTCTTTAATTAAAATATTATTATAATTATAATGAATAAATATAAAAATTTAAATAAACAATAATATATTTGATTATTTCGATCAAGTATATTTTTATTTTAATTAATTAAATTACTTAAATTAAATTTTTAAAAAATAATAATGATCTATTTATTATATTATTTTTTCTAATAGTTTAACTCCGTTTATACAGTTTAGCTACTCTTTTAGCAAATGTTTTTTAGATAAATGTTTTTAAAAATTTATTTTAATATATATGTAAATTAAATATTATATTTAAATTATAGTAAATATTTTTTAAAATAATTATTAATATATACAATATAATAAATGACTTTATTTTAAAATTAAATAAACAAAAATGAAAAAGACAAAACTGGAGTTTAACTGTATATATTTTGAAAATTTAATATCAATCTTAAATAAAAAATATTTTAATAAATTTATATTTTAGAAAAAATCAATAAAAATTAATTAACCTATTTAAATTATATTACTAGAATTATAATTTAGCATTGTTTACTGTTTATTTAATATTAAAATACTTATATTTGCATTATAAATAAATTGAGACATAATGCAATTTATTTGTTTTCTTATTGTTAACAAATGTTTATGATTAAATTCTTTAAATTATTCTACACAAAGTTGTTTATCAAAAAATAACTTAAAAATATTGTTTTAACATGCTCGCTAATATAACTATATATTGATATAAATTTACTGTAAATTACTCCTCAAAAATATTGTTATGCGGATATTTAATAACACAAATTTAAATATACTTATTCATTCAGCAGTTTGCTAAACATGAGTAAAAACAATTCAGAAGACGAAATTACTGTTTTGCAAACAAGCTCATCAACGCAAACGAAAGCTGTGGCAGTACGTGATCTATTTTCCGTAAATAAGCGTTTCAAATCAAACGAATCGGAAACAGTGACGACTCAATACAACATTATTGTGTATGGATTTTCGCAAGACATCGATACGATACCTCCCGGCTAGTATATCGATAAAACAATAAACAACAGCCGTAACTTTATCTGGGTGGAAAACAATTATGAAACCGCGCCAGATATTTTATACGAACATCCAGGTCTGCATTAGCATATTATTACTGAACTTGTACGTCCGCGCATTCATAACGATAAACTCTGGATGAACAACATTTGCGCACACATCTTCAAGCAGGGAGGCTGGCTTAAGACAGCGTCTCTATTAGTTTCCGGCGTTTCTTGCATATTTGAAAATGCCCGAAAAACGGGTCATCCACGACAAATGTTGGGGAGAACTCAGAGCAGTTTGGCTCAATATCACGCAAGATCAAATTGACAAACAGATTAAAAAAAAAGTCTCAAGTACGAATACAACCAGGAAATACTTCACAAAGTTGACCAAATAAGCGGCCTTATTTTCAAATATAACACGATCACAGAAACTCAAATCATTCAAAGATGCAGCGACAACACTCAATTTCTGGATTATTTTTAAAAAATTCGTTCAACCGCAGCTTTAAAAAAGCAAAGTCATTGGCGGCTTAAAAAATTCTTACAATGACGGTCAAAGAACTATTGGAACAATACAATTTAATTACCGCACGCCTAGACTCGCTCACAGTCCAAGAATCGGTAGAAGTAATGCAAATGTGGTTTGATTATTAGGGCATTGACGAAAACCATCTTGTAAATCAAATAATAAACTATCTGAACAGATGCATACCAAAAAAAATTCGTTTTACATTCACTGTGGATTGAACTCGGGCAAATTGTATATTATACGTTCGATCCTCAGCCTGAGCAAAATTTATTACGTCGTACCCCCTTGGTCAAGTCGTTTTGCATTCATGAATTGCATCAATCAACGAGCAATTTGCCTGAATAAATCCTTTTTGGACGAAGCTTCTCTCGAGATGCTCAAGACAATTATGGAAAGCAAACAAACATTCGTAACGGTCAAAAACAATAGCGACCGGTATTTATCACGACTAATACACCAATTTGGGCTCAAAATTTAAAAGCAAGGAATGCCCTGAAAAACCGCATGGCAGGATTTTACGATGATCTTAAACCATTCGACTTTTTGGCCGATATCGTTAAAGACTTGAACGCAAGCTAAATTTTCTAATTCGCTAATGGGTGTAACCTCGTCGAAAGACACATGAACGTCTATTTCCTTTCCGATTAATATCTGTACTTTAAATACAAACAATAAAAAATTATAAAACGTGATTATTTGTTTATTATTTATTGTATAATTTGTTTCAGGCCGTGAACACAGTCTATACGGCTTAAAATTAAAAAAAAACCTCCGCCTATTCTCTTTATCTCCCGCGTCGTATAGGTGCCCCTTTCTTTTCTTTCTCCATTGTCACCAGACCGAGCGCATGAATAGTAAGTGCAGTAAAATAAAATATTTTGATAGCAATTCTAGTCTTATACTGTAAAACATTCTTTCATGCTTCTGAATCAATAAGAAGAGCATGTTTTACAGTATAAGACTTTATTGTAATTGGTGATACGGTTGATTCAAATTGGCAGAAATGCCCGACTGATCATTACAATATCTATAATATATAAAAAATTACAATTTGATTATTTAAACAAAAAAATATTTTGCAAATATCAAATATATTGTTTTACTTTGTATAAAAAATTATTTAATAATGTAAATTAAATTTATATATTTTTTTAAATTTAAATTTTATTCAAACAAACAATGTATTAACTTAAATTAAATTTTATTTTTATATTATAAGCGAATATTCTAACAACGGCGTTAATAAGATGCTTTTGTTTTATTTGAGCTCAATTTATTTTAAACAAAATAACTTGTTTTTTTATTTGATTTAGCAAGTTTACATTTAGCTAAAATTATTTACCTATTTTTACTAGACATTAAACACATTAATTCAAATTTTAATAATTATTTAAATTAAAAATTTTAAAACAAATTTTAAATTTATTTTTAGAATTATATAATGTTATGTTGCTTTTTTGTGGCAACATTGCACGGATCACAATATCTTTATATTAAAAAAATTAAATAAACTTGTAATATTGTAAGAACTGTCGGGTCCTTAACTTTATCGTGAATTGTTTCCTGATTTTAAATTTGTTTTAAGGTTTTGTTTGTTGTCATTCCGTTTTAAAGCAATTTGTTCGGCTAATCGTATTTTAACTGAGTTCCAACTGATTAAAAATTGTACCTAGTCTGGAATTAATTCAAAACTGATTTACAACTGTTTTGACGCTAAAGAGAATATAATATTTGTGCCAACTACCAATTAGGCAAACACAACATTGTTTTTTACGAATTTGTTACACTTTTGTAGATAATCAGTATTTTGAGTTTTTAATCTGACCCAACCGCCTGGGTTTTATTTTAGAGAAGACAAGTTTTATTTCTTTGCCATTTTATTATTATTTTTTTATATTTTTGTTTCCGTTCTGAAAGAAGAATTTAAATGACGTATTTTATGGTATATAGTACGAAGCAAGTAATGTAACAATTGAATCAAATTCATTTAATTTAGTACTTTTTGAACTACAAATTTATAATTTAAAATATGTTTGAATAGTGCAGCCAACTAAAAATTAATTTTAATGTAATTTTAAAATTTCATTTTTATCAGCCTGTTGTACGACAAATCGCACACATTTATAACTTTCTTCGATTGTTGATTTTTTTAATTAATTTTTGGCTTTGTTAATTTCTATAGTAGGTCTTGTGTTAATTATTGGCGTATGAGTTTAAATTGGATCAAAATTTGAATTATATATTTGTATTCTTATTCCGGTAAATGCTTAAATTAATTACTTTAGTGCCATAGCTTGATCGTTAGCATCCTTAACGTGCTCTTTAAATTTAAATCTATTTTAAAATTTGAAAACTTTGTTGACGTTAAGACATTTCAAGTTTTCTTTAAAATTCGATATCAATGATTTTTTTATTTTTAGTAATTAAAATAAAACAATTTTCATTATGTCTAATGCCATACTTTCTTCACTACAATCTAATTGATGATTTCTATTAAAAATAATTATAAAACTTTTAAAATGTAATTGAGTACTTTTTGCATACTTGCTTTACGTTTAATGGCCGGCTATTACAGAATGAGCAACCAAACGGGCAACATTTGATTATCAAGAACTTGACTTTTCTACCATAATTAAATTTGATTCTGCAATGACAAGTTTTTCAAAATTATTAATACATTTAATTCAAATAGCGTTTGTATTCTCAATTGCGTTTGATATTTGATCTCTTATTTTTTGTGTATTAATTTTAAAATTATTAAATAATAGTTGGTTTTTTTTCAATAAAATGTTTTCCGTAATTGAGTTAATTTTTTTTATTGTTATTCTAACCAAAATTAAATCTCAAGCTAAATATATTTTTTTAATTATCTATTACCATATTCTATTAAATAATTTATATAAAACAAAATTTTTTTTTAAGAATTTAAAAAAAAATTTATAATATTAAAAAATCAATTGTGATCTGAAAATTTTTATTCAGTTTGTGTTCTAATTAAAACAAATTATGAAAATACATATACTTTATTCCGTATTTGCGTTTTAAATTTTGCTACATTTAAAACATTTTAGACTTGTTTGTTTTAAACAAAAAATTTAAAAAAATCGATTAACAATCCCTTATATTATATTTTGATTATAAAATAGTTTACGTGTTTGGATACCATTTAACATGATTTCGTGGCATAATTTTAAATTGTCGCCATTAACAATAAACATTTAGTTTTAATTTGCAAATTTACGAAACATTTTTTTTGACATTTTCATTAAGTGAACCGTTCCTATCCTTATGGTCCATTTGGAAAAATGAAACTTAAACAATTTATAAGTTAAATCAAAAACAAATATATCGAAAATTCTGTTAATAATATCGTGTAAATTGTAGGTTGTTTTAGCAATAAACACATATTTGCGATAAGGTTTTATAACAATGGTTGAGTCCAATAAGTTTTGTGCGTCAAATTTCCATCTAATGTTTAGTTCGATTTTATGACAGTTTGTGAAAGCGATAATATTATTATGCTTTTCATAGTTTACAAGTACCGGGAATAAAGCTTTTAATCCAAAGAAGTCGTTAATTACCAATTCCACAGTTAAATTAATTTTGTTAATTGTTTGATTAAATTGATAATCTAGCAAAATATTAAATTTAATAAATGGATTTGATTGATTTTGTATCAAATTAAACACCACTTGTTTTTGGTAAGAAGGAATCAAGGTTTGCAAAAATTTAGTAGAGCAATAATATATTATTTTAAATTTGTTTCCTGTCTAACCATTCCTTTTTAAAATCTAAGTTCAAAAATAGTAGCATTTTTTACAACCAAAAAACTATGCGAAATGTAACTATTATCTATAAAAAATATCAAGTTTTTTGAAACATAAAATATTCTAAGTTGTTGATTAATTATATTGTATACCATCAATTGACCTGATTCAAATGCAATAATCAGCATCTCTTTGAACAGTTGTAGACAAGTAATAAAATGAACAAAATTAATTATATTATACGAAAGCGTGAGTCAACATAGATTGAGATAAACAGTAGAATTTGTCAAGATAGCTAAAGCTGAAATAACTTTATTATCGAAAGGATAATAATAATCCAAATTCCAAAATCATTCGTGAAATCTTTGTTCAGTGCTTAGCGGACTGAACACTATTATAAAAATACTCGATTCGTTGCTTCCCTCCAATATTTGTAAATTTAATTCGTTTTCTTTATCATACAATTTATTCAAAAAGTTTAGTTTAATTTTTTTACTCAATAAATATGATTAACTTGCGTTTTTAAAATTGGTTCAATAACCGGAGTTAATTTGGTCAAAATAGATAAAATCAAAGATTTATCGTTTAGATCATAAGAAAATCGGACTTTTTGTCTGAAATTGTTTATTACAAAATACTTATTTATGAATCGATTTGAAAATGTATTCAATATAAAAAAGGTTAACTTTGCTATAAAAAACAAATTTCGGTAATAGTTATTCTCATTATCTATAATACTTTTAATAAATTAAAATTTTCAAAAATTTAAGTCACATTTCCAAACATAAGAACATAAAAGATTAAAGTTTTGGCTCAGCATTGAATCAAACCGTCAATAAATTTCCGCATAGAAAGATAAAAATAAGATAAAGTATATAATAGAATTATAGAATAGTTTGATAAAATAAGAATTATTTTAAAATTTATTAAAAGAATATATTAATTATTTGGTTTAAAATGTTTGTATTTGTTTGTTATTGTTTTAACGTATATTGATCCATAAATATAGGTTTGCAAAGGTTTATTAAAGCAATGATATTTTTTAAAATTTGTTTCCTATCTAACTATTTATTATTATTATAAATGTAAAACGTATTTTAAATTTTTTATTTGATTTTATTTAAGTGTTTATATTTATACATTAAATATTTAAAATTATATTATTAATTAATTATTTTTTTATCAAAAAAATAATTTAGCAAATTTTTATCATTTTGAAATGTCATTATAAATTTTATCATAGTTCAAAATAATTCAATCAAAATATAATACAAAATAATTACTTAAAAACATGCAAAATTTTTTATCAATTAAATTAATTTTTTCGTTCGAGTTGGGCGAAACTTATTTTATTGTTCTGTTTATTAAATCGGCAATATACTTAATAACAAAAAATAAAAAAATAATAATCTATATATTTCTATTAGTTCTAAACAAATTATTTATGGAGCTATTTATTCTTGTACTTATTTGAAAATTATAATATTACTCGGTGTCATATATTACACAAATTTAGTATATTTCAACAAAAAACAATATTTTTGAATAAGATTTTAATATCGAAACAAGTTTTGAACTTATATCATATAAACATGACGATAATTGTTTTAAAAATTTCAATGAAAAGGACACAAATATATTATTAAAAATATTTGATGCTTGGTTTTTTTATTTTTAATTAAACATTTGAATTTAAAAAATACGCAGTTGCAAGTATAATATATTAAATTAATGATAATTTTTAAGTAATTTTAATAATAAATAAATTTATAAATTTGAATTTTATACTTAGATATAAAATTTTGACTTTATTACCAATAAATTCTAACAATGGAAATGTGGATAAAAATTTTTTAACCCAAATAATTTTGTGCTAAACTTAAAATTTTTAATAAGATTAAGTACGAAAATAGCTTTTCAAATTCCAAAATGTTGTTTTGGTAAAATTGCATAATGCTGAGGCTTAGCTAATAATTTTAATATAAATTTTATTATTTAAATTTAATTTAATAATATTTATTTTTTGTTTAGCTATTATTTACCGTAATTAACGATTAACATATTTTTAATTTTAATTTATTATTGTAATAATTTTATTTACATCAAACTAATAGTCAAATTATTATTAAAATTGTGCAAACAATGTATAAATTAAATATAATCTGTTAAAAACAACAAAATGTTCTGGTTAAAGTAGCATTTATTAATGATCTATTTCTAAATACTATATATTGTTAAAGCAATTGGAATTCTACCGTCTTCAGGCAGACAGTTGCCCATCGGCTAACCAGCGAACAACCGTAACCATATACTGTCGAACAAAATTATTTATTTTCTTATTTTAAATATTTTTATTATACTAAGCACTTTAAAGTATTTACAGAAGTGAGCGCTAATGCGCAATATATTAATAATATATTATTATTTTAATAGTCTTATGACACCATCTCGTTATTTTGCTGACTTCACATCATAAGTCAAACTACAGAAATAAAATCATATTACTTTTTTCTCGTAGCACCATATTGTCTCGTGCAGATTAAGTCATACATGCATTGAATAGAGTTTAAATATAATTAGATCAAAGTTAAAGTTAATGATAATAACGATAGCTTTTGCTATAGTCATTAGAATGTTAATCGAATTTATATTTCAAGTATAAAAACCTAATGTAAACCATAACTGATATTTATTCAAGGTTCATTTTATGTCAGTACTGAGTTATGCATTTAAGTGTTAACTTGAGCTCTAAATTGTATTAATTATGTTTAAGTTATTATTATAATAAAAATATTTGATATTAAATATGTTTTGTATTATTATTGTTGAGCCGAAGTGTAGCTTTATACGACGCACCCATTGTTTATAGAAAGTGAGCGCTGGGAGGTATGAAGCCTTCCTATCAACTATAACAAACAATTATTATGTTTTGTAAGTTAGTCTTATTCACATACAATTCGGATTACTTCACTATACCATCGGCCTGGCATACGACAATATTATAAAATAACAAATAACCATAAACATTATTTTTTATATAAAAAATATTTAAAAAGTTTAAAATATTTAATATATATAAACACGGTTTTAAAAATCAACATATTATATTATTTTAATTAATTGACTTAATTTTAATGATTTTATAATTATTATTTATTTATTCAATTAAAAATTTTTATTATTATAAAACATATATTTATTTTATAAAATAATTAGATATTAATTACTCTCATTATAAAATCTCTTTGCATATTGAATTAATTTACGCAATAAAACTCATTATAACTTTTATTTCTAAATTAATATTTATTTTATAATTGATTTGTTTTATAATATTTATATATATTAAATATATATATGTGCCGTATTAGGGCTACATATTAAATTAACGAAGAAAATTAAGAATAATTTAAAAATACACCTTAAAAATAAATTCAAAAATTTATAAAAATTAAAATATAATTTTTAATTAAATATTAAAATTTTAAAAATAATAAAAAAATTTGAATGTAATGTTTATAAATATGAAAGGGTATTAGATAATTTTATATTATAAACAAAATTATATAAAATTTTGGGGAAGGGAGAGAAAAAGATCAGGAGAAAGAGAGCTTAACAAAAAAACTTTTGACTGCATTTGAAAACTCGAACCGAAGTTGACATTGAATCGCGAAATACGATATTCTCTGTCCATAACATCTGGTCTTAACTAATTCTAAGAATTAGTCTTAACAACAAAATTATTAAAAACGTAATATTGAAAATAACATCCGGCCCATTTATTTATATTTATTTTTAAGAGTGTTTTATGAATATAGTTTTTTTAATTATTGTGAGAAATAATAAACGTCTAATTGAAAACACAATAAAACTTTTGTTTGATTAATAAAATCTAAATTAGATTAAAATCTATCATTCTATTAAAATTTAATCTTTAGTTTTCTAGTTAACAAGTTCTGGAAAACTTATCCCTTAATTTTTTTTGAATAAAATTATTTTTAATAAAAGCTAGATTTAATAAAAATATTTGCTAGATTGATAAAAGCTAGATTATTATAAAATTCTATAATATTAAAATTTTGTATTTGTCCGTCTAGGTAATATGTGGTTCTTAAAAACGTATCCGATAAAACATTTTTTGAATAAACTCATTTTTAATAAATTACTGCTAAAACTTTCAAATTAAATAAATTTATTCAGTTTAATTGGAATAATTGTAATATAATATTTTAATGTTATTTAGCATTTAAAAATGCATTTAATCATACTAAAATCCTTTTAGTGTTTTAGCTAAATATGTTGTTTAAACTTTCAATTACTGTTATTATCTTAATTAGTGAATTTGTTAAGAAGTTCTTAGAATAAGTTAAGACCAGATGTTATGGATAGAGAATATCGTATTTCGCGATTCAATGTTAACTACGTTTCGAGTTTTAAAATTCAGTCAAAGTTTTCGTCTTAACTCACATTCAGTACTCATTCGGTGTTAACAGAAGTTAAGATAGAAAATATTTTGCGACAATTGCGTTAAAAGTTTTGTTATATTTTATTTATTTTGATAAAAATGTATTTAAACAATTAAAATATGAAAAATTTAATGAATAAAATACAAAAACTAAATGAATTAAACAAATTGTGCGAAAGTTTTATAAATGATTTATATATTTTGAGTAAAAATAAAAGTGTTTTGTCTGAAGTGATTGAATGTGAAAATAATAATTATTTGGATTTTAATTGCGATTTAAAAATATGTAAAT
>JAQFXP010001597.1:0-18484 GCA_034693685.1 Belba bartosi
GTAGTTTAATGTAATTGAAATTATATGAAAATAAATAAATTAATATATATTTAATAGCTATTGATATATGACTCATACAGACCACGACAGAATTGAAGAATATGAAGTATTTCTTCAATAACTTTTTTTTAATACAAATAATTTAAGAAAAATTAAGTTGTTTTTAGACAATTAGATAAGTAATCATAATATGTTTTAAAAATTAAAAAAAACAAAACCAAACAAAAATTACACCAAAAATAAGTAATTCAAATGCGACATAATTCAAGAATACGGTTTACAAATTACAATTAGTAGCCAATATAATAGTCGTTTTTATTTAATACCTCAACCAATCGAGTCGTAATTGAGTCGGCTAAAGTTTTGAAGACTGATTCGGGAATTTTATTCCAACTTTCGGTAATTGCGACCCGAAGTTCGCCAACAGTAGTAAATTGCCGTCCATTTGGGTAAACCGACCGAACTAGAATTCCCCAAAGATTCTTAATTGGGTTCAGATCTGGGCTTTTCGATGGCCAATCCAAAACGCAAACATTATTTTACCGAAACTAGGTTTTTGCTTCATTAGAGACATAAATACTACAGTTGTTTTGTTGAAAAATCCACTTTTCTCCTCCAATCTCTTCTCCAAAAGGCAATATATTGTGTTTAAGTACTTCTGTATAATCTTTCAATGTCTCTCTTCCACTTAAGAACACAATCGGTGTCTTTCCCGTGTAGCCAAACTCAACGCAGACCATTACCGAACCGCCGCCCATAGCCCGCTTTGAGAAATACTGCGGCTCTTTGCGGATGTTGTGCCAGTAGTACTGATTGTCATCAGTACCATACAAATTGAACTTTTTTTCATCACTAAACACCAGTTCTCGCTATTTTCGACCAATGGTTACTCGTTCTGACGCCCAAAATTAAAATTACAATTTAACCCATATTCTTCAATTTTGTCGCGGGCTGTATGTGTCATATTTTGTTCTTTAAGTGTAAAAAGTATTTAAAAATACTCTCAAAGGAAAAGTTGGAGTCTTTGGACGTTATAGACTCAACGGAGTCTATAGTCTTGAGATTCACTTTTTGGACTTTCGATTTGGAAGAGCTAAAGAGCCTCAACCGATAGAAACATTTTATTTCTAAATATTTTTAATTAAAAAAGTTGTTTTAACTCGAAATTAAAGTTTCATAGCCTATTCGAAGCTTTGATTTTTAGTTTTTATTACATTTATTTAAATAAAATAGAAATTTTATTTATTAAAATAAGGTATGATTGGTTATTGCCACAACCGAGTTTTGTAGCACCTCTACAATTTTATAAAATAATGTTTCCTGTATTTTTCTTTCATTTCCCCAACATTTAAAGTAGATTTTTAAATTCTAAACACAATTATCTATCAATTAAAGTATGTTATTTTATATAACAACAAACAGATCAATAAATTATTTAACATTTTGTAATTTTTTTATTTTTTTATATTAAAAATTAAAATTATCAAAAATAATTTCACCTTTCTAATTTTAAGATCTGTTTTACTGAATATAGTATTTTTTAAAGATTTAAATTTTAATAAATGTTCTAAAATAATTTTGGTGACCAAGACCCTTTGATTTGATATAACTGAAATTGTTTATTACTAAGAATGTGACAAAATAGCTTTTGTAGTCATGATCAGTGTTGCACACGTATGACTGCTAGATGACTTTCTCATGTAATAGAGCCCACATAATATATTGTAGATTAGCAATACAAACAAATTATTCAAATAAGTTGACAATTTATAATAAATGGAGATTAATAAAAGCAGTCTCAAGATTGTTTAATCAATTTAGTAAAAAGACCAATATTTGATATTACAATCTTTTATATTACAATTCTCAACTTTACTATTTTTACTTTTAAAATTTCTACGTTTCTGTGTGCTTCTAAAACATTAAATAATCCAAATTTTGATCCAAACTTGCAGCTTAACATTGTTTCTACAGTATTATACTGTACTATAGACACCGAAGGAAAAGTTTGATTGAAATTCATTGAAGAGTAGATCAAATTAAAGTTAAAGTAATTTATTTTAAATTTATAACTCAATCCCGTTTATAACGAACAGAAATTAAAGAACGGAATAGCAATATACATTAAGTTATTATCGTATATAACGAATCCCGGTTATAACAAACGAATTTGGTGGAACCGAGCTGTTCGTTGTAAGTGGGATTGACTGTAGTAACTTTTTAATACATTTTCGAAGAAAAATGTAAATATAGTTTCACCTTGTATCTAGTATCACCTTTGTTACTTTAGTTAAAGATAAAGTTATTTTTAAAGGCAAAACGTTCACCGTTATTTTTTAAAACTATTAAGAATGTTTGCATTATTTCCATATTAACAAAATTAATTTATCATATAAGCACCCAAGAGAAACTAATAATTACAGTGCTATCGGTATAAAAAAAACTGAATACAATTTTTTTACATCATTTAATATTTCGCAGAAATATTTAAAGTTATAACCAAAAACCGGGCATAGCTACAGCCTCTCCATAAGTAATGGGACAATATATATATTATAGCATAATATAAAATTCGGGAAAATATTTGGTAAATATTAAAAATCTATTTAAATATTATTTTATTAAAATAAAAAAACTTTTATTATAATAAAAATATTTTTACAATAATAAATTTTAAAGTATTAAAATAATTTAACAATTTTAAAAATTGTTAAAATTTACAAACAAATTTTGCAATTATTAAAAATTAAATTGTTTTTTAATCGCAATTAGAGAATCCAAAGAATAATTATTTTTACTTAAATTAAAATAAATTAAATTGTTTTTAAATGGAAATTAAAATTTAATTAAAAATCTTTTATTTTAAGTTACTTCAGACAAAACACTATTATTTTTAATTAAAATAAAATTAAATTGTTTTTATATCGAAATTAAATCCCAAATAATAATATTTTCACATTCAGTCACTTCAGATAAAGAACTATTAACTTATTTTCAATTAAAACTGAATTAATTTTATTAAAGTTTTTTTTTATAAATCAATACGAATTATAACATTTTCTACAAACAAATCTCAAATAAAATTTTTTACATTAAAACATTTCATACAGTTTTACTAATAATTATTTATTTACTTCATTAATAATTACTAATTAATATTGGAATTTATATTTTAAAAAATTTCTAAAAATTAATTTGTGAATTGCTTTAAAAAGATAAAGTAATTTTTATCTATTATTAAAAATTAATATATGAGTTGCTTTGAGTTAAGATATGCTTCGGGAGTTTTTTAATTTTGCTCGATTTAAAAAGTTTCTGGTTAAAACAAATTTTCAAATAATGTTTTATCAAAATTTGAAATAAATTAAAAGATTAATATAAATTTTTAAAAAACATTTATAAGCTGGATTTATAATTAGATTTTAGGTATATTTTCTTAAAAATATTTTATATTTTTAATTATAAAAATAAATATAAGGGCCGTCGCTGATGAAGGTTGAACTGTAAATGGCAACCGAAACGTATATATGTTCGACGCACTGCAAAAATGGTCACGGATAATCTAGCTGAGATAAGTATAAAATATTTTTACTGTACCTAATCTAAAAGATTAATAGTTCGAAAATTTAAGAAATTTTGTTATCCAACTATAACTGATTCTTTGTAACAATTAAATGAGATAAATAATATTTTGCAATCATTTTACATTTAAATAGCTTATACTATAAATAAGGTATTCTATTATATTAATAAATGTTATTTTATTATTTTAGTCTCAATCCAGACTTTTTGACGCCCTGTCCCTCAATCAATTCATTACTGTTTGCCAATTTTTATTGCTTTTAACTGAATATCATAGAAGTTCTAAATATTATTGGTATAATTGGTATAAATACATGGCATACGAATATATTTTTAAATATTTTAGTCAGTTAGATGTGAGTCATATCGTATGAGCGCACTTGCCATTAAGATGGGGTTGATTTTAAAATGTTTATCTGGGTGTTAAAATAAGTTTTCAAAGAATAGATATTATTTCATAGAATAGCTGTACAGTATATTGTGCTCTGCTTTTTAAAGTTATTGTTTATTCGTTATCTGATTTAAATAAATTACTTTAAACTTAAAAAAACCTAAGCTTTGAATTTTTAAAAAACATAATTTACTAAAATTAGTGTTTAATAAATTACCAGTGTGGGTTTACGTTAAGAATAAAGGAGTTGGCACTTAAGTATAATTGAAAGCTTGAGTTTTGGGTTAGAGCGGAAAAAATTGTTCAAATGCTTGGAATTGGTTCAACGAATAACAACTCCGACACCACATAAATAAGACATAACTTCTCTCAACGAATATTCAATCAAATTTAATAGTTTTGTTTAGAAAAGAGCTTTTTTTGGTTAATATATATTTTTTATTATTATGTATTGATTTATAAATTATAGTTATAATACATAATACAAATTTAAAGGATAATAATAATAAGAATAATAATAATCTTCGATAGAAAGATTGGGTGCTTTTGCTACTAAAATACAAGTATTTGGCCATCACTGCCAGCACTGCCATCACTCCAATCGAATGGCTATAATTCATATGTAATGCAAATGCAATTGAATTTGTTTTACAGACAGAGATGTCTTTGTTTTACAAAGAAATGCTCAAATATTACAAATAATAAATTTAAAATCGATTATTAGTTCGAATTGTATATTAAAAAATTTCTATTAAAATAATTAATTAATCGCCGAATCGGAGAATAATTGACAAATGGTTTAGTCAATGGCCTAATAGTAATAAATTAGTTCAACAAAAGAAAAAATGTCTAATAATTCAAATAATATTAATATTAATTAAATTATTTATATATTTCTCAAAATGAAAAATTGGAAAAAAATTCAAATATCAGTCGAAAATATAAACCACTTTTTGCAGATTAGGAGAACACGAGTCAAACATTACATTCAATCAAATTATAAGTTTTCGTTTGCTCTCGAAATTCAAATATAATATATAAACAAATGGCTCAGTCGTCGGCGATGTGGGGAACGTCGTCTTCGTCGTAGTCCTCATTAGACAAATGTGCGAATTTGTTAGAAGTCGTGTAAGCCTTCAATCAATCAAACAAACAAACAAAGTATTCAAACATTAGTCAACATTCGACTCAATTCAACCAATTCTTACAACTTTTTTCTCGTCGTCGTCATCCGATTTCGGGTTCATTCTGGGCGGTCGGTATAAGTCGGTTCTGTTCTCTCTCTCCCTATCCCTGTCCTTACGCCTAATGTTATTGTTGTTATTGTTGATTCGATTTGGTCCGTTCGGTCCATTAGTTCCTCGACTCAGAGGTCGGGCCGGTTCCCGCACTGACACGATTCGCGAGGCTTGGGATGAGTTGTTGGGGTCTTTATTTCGGGTCATTATATACTTGGGCGCACTATCATTGCTGGCATTACTTCTGTCACTCCTTTCACTGTTTTTTCGCGAAGAGTTACGGTTCGAACCGTTAGACCTATAGTTGTCATCGAAATCACGGCTAACGGGTCCCGAATCCGACCCCTTTCGAGATCGGGAATTGCCGCTAACATTACTACCGGCGCTTATGCGTCGTATTCTCTCAGAGCTCAAACCGGAACTATTCTCTCGTTTTTTGTCCGATTCCTCCTTCTCTTTAAGAAGTTTTTGTTCGATCTCCTGTTCCCGAGCGGCGGTGTCCACAGGTTTGGCTCCACCGAAAATGGCCGAATTGGCGGCCGCGCTCTCAGTGCCCGTTTCGATCGGTTTAGAGCGCGGCTTCAATGCTAGTCGTCGTCTCTCTTTCGGCTGTTCCTCTTCGACCTCATGAGGCGAAGACGTATTGCGGGCCTCATATTGGGTGTCATCTCTCCTCCGGTCAAACCCTCCGCCGAATTCCCGTCTGTTTTCAGTTCTTCTTTCATTGAAATTATTTCTATTCTGATATCGGTTCGAGTCGTCAAACCTTCGACCATAAGAGCGCTCATTCGACTCATACCCGTAATCACGAGTCTCTTCGCGGCCCTCAAAGCCATCGCTTCGATCATTGAATCGATTTCCGTACCGATTGTTCGATCGATCGAATCCCCGATCATTAGAATAATTGTTAGATCTGTCGAAACCCCTGTCGTCTGTCGACGGTCTGAATGTTCTGTCGCTTTCAAACCGGTCTCTATTGCCATAACCGGTCGAATCATTGCCGCGACTTCTTTGCATACTTTTGTCGGAATAATCATTCGATCCGTTTCTGGAACTATAGCTCTGATAAGTGTCGCGATTCATATCGCGCGCCGAACTATCGTCTTCGCGAGCGCCGGCCCTCCAATCAGTTGCAGTCCTGTCCTGTCTTTCTTCCCGATTCGAGTCACGAGAGTTGTTGTCTATCGACAAAACATTAGTCAAACTCCAAGTATCAGCCATTTGGGTCATCCATACCGTTATCTCCGGGTAAACCGACTTTCAAGAGTCGATTCCTAAACATATCGCCATTCATAGTGAGCGCATCGATAAGAGATTGTCTATCAGGGAACTCCGCGTAGGCAAACCCCCTCTGCCGGCCATTCAGGTGCGGCAATCGAACGTCTTTTATCTGATTTCATATCAATTATTAAACATAAGAATTGCAAACAATTAATACAATTATTGTTAAATACGTTAAGGTTTGAGAAATATCCAGTTATCTCGTCCTGAGTCACGTCATACGGAAGGTTTCCCAAATATGCCTTAAATGGGGGAACGTTGGGCACTCGACTCATGTCAATGTCTGGCCCGCGCGTCGCTTTCGGTGCCGTCGGGAGCAGTACTTTATTGGAATCAACCCGTTTGTAGTTTAGGGTAAATGTGTCTATAGATTGCAATGGAATGGAATAGAGTTAGGAGTTAGTCGAGAGTGAGTGAGAGTGCGAGTGAGTGAGTGAGTCAGGTCTGCCCTACCGTCGAGGTCATCCTCCATCGACTCGGCCCAGTCCAATTTGCCAGTGTTAACCACATTGAAGCCCTGCGGCGCTGACGACCCCTCGGCCAACAGTACTGCCAAAGGGATCGTCTTTTTGTTCCCCTTTTTCTTTCCTTTTCCTCAATTCAAAACAAAAAATATTTATTAAAATCTATTTTCATATTAATTGCAATTAAATTAAAACTAAATTAAAGGCAAAAAATATTAAATCAAAAGTTTGGAATCGAGTCGAGCGAGTGGTGAGAGAATGGTTCGAATAATACATTTCGATTCAAATTAACTGTTTTCAACATATTTTAGATTTGATTCAATCGATTCAAAACACTTTCAATTAATTAATTAATTTTTGAAAAAATGGTAAAATTTTTAGAGAATTTAATTAATGATTGATTTGAAGAAATGAGTGAAGACTCACCTGTATTGGTAGCCATGCTTTGATCCAATCGTATATTAATATGAAATGAATGAACAAAATATAACTCAACTCCAGATTTCTCGTATACTATGATATCAATAGCTCAGTTCAAAACTATTCACTAACATCGTTACGATTTTGTGGGAAAAGAAGTTTTGTAAATATTATACACCTTAATTTTTATCCCTGGGTTTAGTCGGAGTCGAACAAACTGGTGGATAAAAATGGATTAAGGATTAAATGGACTTGGGTTAGCATTAGAACTATGAAATATGAATTTTGAAATTAAGAAATAGTAACGAAACTTTGGTAAAAATAGACCCGATCAGAATGGAAAGTCTAGTGTATTTACTATTACTCAAGAAACAATACAATAAAATTTATACAGTATTGTAATTAATATTTGATTTTACTTCAATAATGTTATATACAGTGCTACAATAATTTTGCAAATTTTTTAAATAATAAAGACATTTGTATTTTATTAATATTTTAATAACTTAATATAATGTAAATAGTAAAATTATATTAACTGGGTAATGTAAGTTTCAAATTGTAAGTTATTTTTCATGTGAAATAAATAAATTTATACATTCTGTACAAATATATATTAGTAATATAATTGTAATATCTAATTTTAATTTTAACCATTAAAAGCTTATTAAGAAATTATCAATTATTAAAAATTATCAATAAGTCTAAAAAACATAATTTATATAATTAATCATTTATTTTAAAAAGTTATATTATTTTATTAAAGATTTAATGTTTTAATAAATGTCTTTAATAAGACATTTCTTACATTTAGTAATAATAATAATGTGACATGTCTTAAATCTGTGGTTCTATGATGTAGTGTACTTATACTGTATAAATTGTACCAGTGAGCTTTTAAGATACTGTATTTGCAAAAAAATAAGTTGCTCTGAAGTTCAGAGTCTGAACATATTAAAAACTTAAATTATCAGAAAATTAAATCAAATCAAGTACAAATAAAATTATTTGAAATTGTAAAAGTCTAAAAAACTTTTATTTAAATATTATAATATATTAATTTTAAAATTTTTAATTGAATTTCTTATCATGTATATAAATAAAAATATTAATAAAATAATATAAAATAATGAAGCAAAAAAGTTTTAAAATATTTAATGTTTTCCTTACTGTGCAAAAATAAATTGTTGCGAACGAAAGGGTTGTTTCTGATAACGTTGTTTCAGTTTGAAGTTTAACTAACGATACAAAACTATACTAAATATAAAACGTTTAGTTATTCCAAAGTATTTCAAACCTGAAATTTAAAAATTCTTGAATTGCATTCAAGATTATGTATCAAAATTTTAAACAAATTAAAATTATTTAAACGTAATTAATGGTAGAATTTAATCCACGTTTGCTTTTATTGGAGAAATTGATAGTAAATTACGTAATGATTAATAAATCGGAAAAACACATGAATTGAGTGAACGACTGATTTATATGAATTAAAAATTCAATGTTTTTATAGTATTTAATAACTTTTTGATACATTTTCGACATTTTTAGTGTTAATTAGTTTTTATAAAATAAAAGTTTTATTTAAATCGAGAGAATGTCTGAAGATTTGGATCAAAACAAAGTGAATGGAGTGTCTGAAAGCGGGGACTCGGAGGATGTGTCTAAACCAGTGGCCAAAAAGGTGGCCAAACACGACTCGGGGGCCGCAGACCTCGAAAAGGTTACCGACTTTGAGGAGGAGCGCGAGATCTCATCCCAAGACATCGCTGGCGTCAGTCTTAGTTCAATTGTTTTGCTTTCAATTTGATTCGAATCGATGTCTTAGACTTAGACTTAGACTTAAATGCTTTTCGCTTTGACTTAAAGGCCATGTCTTTGATTGGCGACAAAAGATCCAAAGAGACGGCCGAACGAGTCGCTCGACTTAAGGAATTGGCCAAAGTCGTCATTAGGAAAGAAGACGTCGAACTCATTGTCTGTACACTCACTCCACACTCTCCCTCTCTCCCCCTCTCCTCTCCCCTCAACCCTCTCCATATCCATATCTATTTGTATATTGATTTATATATTGAATAAATTTTCATAATTGGTTTGTGTCGACCAATCGGACCAATTGCGACCAATTCAGATGAAAGAGATGGAAATCCCGCGAACGACGGCTGAACTCAAACTCCGGGAATGCGACGGAAGTGTTGTCGAAGCGCTCATTGCGTTAACTGATTGATCCGTTCATCAAATCAATCCATTACTAGTCGTTCAGATTTATTCATGTTTTTCATTACTCATTAAATAATTGGTTTTGACTTTAAAATAAAAGTCATTCAAAACTGAATTTTTTAATCAAATGTTTATTTTTATTGAAGTAATTAATTGAATGAAATGCAAATCAAATTCTTTACTTTAGAATGAATACGAACTCAAACCCATAGACTGTCGGTTGAGTCGGGTTTGCATTATTGGAGACATCTCTTCAGAGACAGGCATTTGTTGGAAGCTATTGACGGGTTGTGCGACCGCATCGGTTCTCACCTGAAATAGTGGTTCGGCCACAGCATCGATCTTCAACTGAGACACTGGTTGTGCCAAAGGTTGAGTCGATCGCAAGCCTTGATTTGAATCTTCAACCGATTGTTGATTCGATTCAAAATCATTATCCGTTGTTTGGATCGTCTGCTCAACCGGTTCTGCCCTTTGCTCTACATTTGTGGTTTCGACTGATTGTGCGATCGGTTTAGTCGGGGTTTGGGAGAGTTGTTGTTGTTTTTGAACTTCAGTTAACTTCGGCGCGAAGTTCAATGGTTTGACTGGAGTTGAGAATCCAATGTCTTCTCTCAGTTGAGTATTTGTAGGTAGACTCTGAGCGCCGGTATATGCGTTTGAGTCGAATCGGGGTAGAGTCGAATCGGTTTGCGGAACAATCGGCGCTTGAGGTAAGACAGGTGTTTGTGATATCACTTGATTGAGCAGTGGCTGTGATCGTCCCTTCTGTGCCGGAGACAGAGGCGATAATTGGGCGATTCCTTGCGAAGCTGTGAATGTGATTGGAGCTGATCCAGTCATTGTCAATAAGTGCGATGGAATGTTTTGCGGCATTGGCGCAAATTGAGTCGATCGGGAGATTGTTAGCAAATATTCAGGAATTGTTTGCAAGATTTCGAGCGGAGTTGAGGCGATAGGGGTTCGTAAACCTATATTTGGGATTTCAGACAATTGGGTTTCCGGAATATGGGCTGTAGTGGCGATTGGTATTTGAGCTGATTTTAGGACAGGTTCTGGTTGATGTTGAACCGGCAAAGGGGTGCGAACACCCAGTTTACCCGCACTGATTGCATTCAACGTTAATAAGACTAAATAAAATGTTTGTTTTTGTCAAAAGTTCGTTTAAGAAAGTATTTGAATTAACGTAAAACTCTTACCGATTATAAACTTGAAAATCATTTTCAATCGCTTTTAAATTCTGAAACAAACAACTGAATCGAATGAAAGTAAAAGTTGTCTTTTTATAGGTTTCGCTCAATCGGTCACTCGTGAGTCACAACTTTTATTATCACAGACTGACCTCAATCTATATATAAACACAAATTAATGAGAATTTATCCAAATGTTTAGCTCAGAGTTTGGGTCAATTTTAGGTCAGTCTCGAACTCGACTTTTCTAATATAAACTCAATTCCTGTAAATAAAGGAAATAAAAGTTTTCAAACAATCTAAACATTAGTTATCAATAAAAGTTATAAATAAATTGCTATTAACTGAATGTTCTTGAATATTTTTATGTATTAATATTTAAAATTAAATTCAAATTTTGATTTATTAATTTAAGCTAAAACACAAACATTGTTTTTAAGTATAACTATTAATCAATAAAGAACTACCATAGTAATTTTATTAAATCACAATATTTTTAAGAAACATTGGAAAAACTTTTGATAATATTTTTTCTTACATTAATCAATCATAATCTCTAAAAGAGTTAAAGTTTTTCTTCAATTTATTCTCACAAATCCTGACCTACAGAGTACAGAGTATTCCTAATTTTAATCCTAATTTTTCCGAATCAATGACATGACATGCTCTCTTTTTAAATACATTTCAATTATCAATAAATCAAATAAATAAAAACAATTTCTGGACTATATAAGAAGTTTTTTTTATGTTAAGTTCATTAATTTCTAATAAAGTTTTTATAATCTAAACTTAACAAAAATAGTAATTTATAAAGTATTTGCAATAATTATTATGTTTCTTATATTAAATTTCTCATTTTCGTCGATTTTGAGTCAGTATATAAAAAAGTTTAATTAAAATTTCTAAATAACTCTATACTTATAATTTAAAACTTAATCTACGTCTAGTCATATTTCTATCTGGATACTCTTTAATGAAAAGCAAGCCATCCCTTGGTTGGGGCGCCAGTGCTTTCAATCAAACAACGAGTGCTAATAATAGTGTATTTGAGTGTTTTGGCAAATTAGAGGGATATTACGCCGACATCACAAACGGCTGCAAATCGTTTCACATTTGTGGCGCCGATTATATTATTACAATGAAATGCCCGGAAGGCTATCGGTTTGATCAGCGCTACCATTCGTGCACTCCTTCTAATCGAGTACTCGATTGCCAATTATCGGAACTGCACTACAAAGACGCGGCACTACCTATGCTCTCACCGGCGCCTTACTTCGCCAATCATTTAATCCAAGAACTAAGCTCGTTCCATCACCCGACGCCATTCCACTCTTATACTACTTTACTCGTTCAGAACAATAGATTCCTTCTGTGATCTCAAAAATTTCAATTCTTTCTAATCATTCGCTAATTACAGCAAAACTGACAAATATTTTAATGACAATTAGAAGTAATTTGAAGTACGACTCAAATCTCATTTTTCAGTAATTTTCGAATTTATGTTTAAATGTACATAAAATGCATATCATTTCTGTATATTATCTAAATATTTTAAAATAAGTTTTGAAATAAATAATAATAAGTTTATTTGAAAACAAATTCAAACGGTATTTAATTTTTCAATATTCTTAATTAGATTCTGCTCTTCAGCCCTCTGTAGAGCAGTTCGTGCGATGTCTTTGATTTTGTGGTCAATGTCGTCGACTTCTGGTCGAGTAATAGCAATAAGTATTTCCAAAATCTCTGTTTCAACTATTTTCGCAGCGATTGCCTCTCCGGCGTCAATCAGGTTATAGACAATACAAACCCCTCTGTGCTGTAGGTCTGAGTCCTTACTCGAGACCAATTGGATGAGACATTCGCGCCAACACTTCGTTTCAAACACCTTTTCGGACGACTTTTTGCTTACAGACGTCAACATAGCTAAGGCACCGGAAGCTGCCTTCGCTGTATCCAAGTCGTCGTCTTCTGAGAGAAGCACCAAATACTTGACCCTATCATTCGGCCCCTCATAGAGCTTAACCACTGTTTCGTCTAAAATCAAGTTCAACATACACTGAGTGGCGGCGCGTTTGAGCTGCGGGTGCTCTTCAAACATGTAGTGCTCTATACGCGAGAATCCGTTGTCTTTTATGATTCTAGACCTGACACTAGGGCTCACTTGTGCTAAATTGGTTAATGCCATCAAAGCCTCAAAGTTCTGCAAAGCAGTACAATCGGGATGTAAGGCATTAGTGAGGGGTCGGACCACTTCCACACACCTCTGGCCAGGAAACGAGACTTCAGGGTTGATGGTTATGCCAATTCGGGCCATCGCCTGACTCGCAATGTTCTTCCCGTTCGTTGTGTTGTTCTCAAGAGATAACTTGAGTAACGCCTTAACCCCTCCCTGTTGTACAACCAGTCCTCTCAACTCCTGGAGTTCGCAAAAGGCGTTAAAAACTCGAGAAATCATTTCACGACTCGTTTTGCTCTGGGATTTGGTTAATGCGACCAAAGCTGTCACGACTTGGAGTTCGCACAGCAATCGACACCTATTGTCTGAAAATTCTTTATCGTCTTTCGGGTGCTCTTCGGGAACGTGTTGTTTAGCAAATTTGGCCAACTCTAGCATTTCGGGCATTACCTCCTGTTTCTCATAACTATTGGTCAAATTGACAAAAGTGGTCACAACTCCGAATAGAACCGATAAGTCTCCAGTTCGGGCCAACTCAACCAAAGCTTTTATTGCCTCTTTGTCTTCAATCAGTTCTTCTTTGATGTCTGCGTCGAGGGATAAATAGGCCAACCCTTCGGCCGACCATTTCTTTATATCCTTATCCTTCGATGAATTAATGAGTAACAGTCGACAGGCCTTCGAAAGCTTCAGAGTCGAGCCGTCGGCAAACGTTCGAACAGACGCATCAGTGCCGCCGACTGATCCCAATTTGCACAGACCTACCAGTGCGCGAACTCTAATCCTATCATTGGCCGACTTGTACAGGTTTTTCAGTATTCCGGCGCCCATTTTGGCCAAACTGGTGCACTTGTCCTTCTTAGACGCAGCCGCTATGATGGCCTCCGCGGCCACACATTGTTGAATCACATCTTCAGAACCGGCCATAACTAACATCATTTCCATGACTCCCGTCTGACCCAAGCAATGGTTGCCCACATCCAAGGGTCCCATCAAGAGGGCAGTAATGGCAACGGTAGCGCGAACTTTGTCCTCAATGTCCATACCTTTTAGTTTATTGTTAATGAATTGCATGACTTCTTCACGAAACTGATCTCTGGCCGCATCGTTCTCACAGCACAAGTAGATTCGGTCTAAGAGTAGCGACACATGAGTTCTTGTGTTTGAAGTGATATTCATTCCGCTCTCGTATTGGACTTCTTGTAGTTCTGACGCGACTTCCATCAGATTCCAGAGACCATTCATTTGGATCAGATTTTGGCCCCAATTTAAAGCACTGTATTCGACATTCGTAATCAACAGCTCCAGAACGGCGTCCCGACTCTGGCCAGTCATCATTCGAAGAGTCGTACTCTTGACCAGTGAAGACATGATTGACTCAATTTGCTTCTCGTGTTTGTCCATCAGCTCTTTGTCGGCCTTTTTGTCTTCTTTGGCACAAAAACCAGTCAGCGATTCAATAATTGTCTGAATATTGCATTGAATGGCAGTTATGTTCAGTTCATCAGACGATTCGCTCATTAATTGAATTAATAATTTAATCTCAATTTTCTTCATTATCTCTAAAGTACTCTCAACTGAATTGTTGGCCAATTCGGTCAAAGTTCTGATTGAAGACAAACTGATCCGTTGTTCGCATTTCGACTTAAAGACATTCAACAGAACATCTAAACCATTCATTTCGATGAATACACTCTTTCCGGCCTTTTCTCGAACCAAAACCATTAAATTATTGGCCGATTGTAACCGCTTTTCACACTCAAGACTTGGATCCGACAAATAGGTCAACATTTGTGTCACTCGCGAAGAAGTGCTCGAATTCTGTTTCGATATCTCTTGCATTCGGACATTAAGTCTTTGCAGAACCGCTTGAATGGAAGTGTTGTTCGGTTCCAAGTGTTGGACACTTAGAGCGTCTTTGAAGGCTTCGGCAAACCGTTGGACCGCTTCCAGTGCCGAACATCTCCGCAATAGTGTCTTCACATCTGATGGACACAATTCGAGTGCTTTTGTTGAATAATTGATGGCATTGTCGTAGTCTTCGAGTTTAAGATAAGCCAAACTCAGGTTTTTGTAAACATTCAGACGATTTGTTTCATTTATTTTATTATTAATGCATTTATTGTTCACTAAATCCAAAGCTTTTAAATACTCTTTAATTGCATTCAAATGATCCCCACTTTTCAACAATTTATTTCCGTTTTCTTTAAATAACAAAACATTTGACGTATTTTCGTCCAATTCTTCGATTTCTGGCATTTTTAGACTTAAAAATAATATAAATAAATATATAAATCGATAAAAACTTTTATTGCATTTGAATTGTAATTAAAACTTTAAATCCCTTTCAATCTTCGCAACCATTTATGGCAATTGTATTGGATTTCAACATATGATTACTGTATAAAAGATGGCATATATGCCAATAGATGGCATAATATGTTCTAATTCACATTATTAATATTAATATACGTATTATTAATATATTATTCTTGTCCAAAAAAATTATATTATTAATAATACAAGTACACAGTGTACAGCTAGCATAGAGAATTAAAAACTGTTCAGCCTATTATTGTTTATTGGCAGAAATGATTTCATCTCATAGTTCAAAAGAGTTAATTAACATTTTATACCATTTGCTAAGCATAAAAAAATATATTTGCAGTGGCCAATTCTTATCTTTAAATCGTCTCTGGTTATTGGTGAAAAACCAATGTGAATAACTGTCAAACGATTGACCTAGAACGTAGTTCTATATGATAATAATTTTCACATATGTTATGAATATTGGACGAGTAGTGAGTTTAAAATAATAAGAATAAATTGCCGTAATACCCCACATATAGCGGCATGCCGGTATAAAGCAAGGAAAATTTTTAATATAAAATTTTTATATTAATTAGCATTTTTAATTAATTGCAATAAATAGATGCAAAGTTAATGGCTGTGTTGATTTTTATTTAAATTTTCATTTATTTTTGTCTAATTTTAAGTTAAAATTTAAAAAATTAAACATTCCCTTGCAAATTTTCTTATTTTTATTTAATTTATTAAATGTTTTTAATACATTTAATATAAAATATTATATTTTTTATTTAATTTAATTTATTTTATTTTAATTAACTTTGCACAACATTATATTTTAATTTTAAGATATATTATTGCATTTTAATTGTAAAATAATTTTAAAATTCAAGTTAAAGTCATTTGTTAAAAACCATATTTTTCCTCGCTTATACCGGCATGCCTCGAGGTATACCGGCATGCCGCTATATGTGGGGTATTACGGTAATACTGTAGAACACTATGGTAGTTATTATTTTATATGTAAGAGAATTTTATAAAAAATTTCTAGATTTACAAAACAATTTTTTGTTTTTATCTCCTAAATTAGGAGTTCTAATGTACAAAAGTATTCTTATATGAAATTTTTAGACATGCGTACAAAAGATTATTCTTTATAAAATAAACGTGTTGTAGTACAACAGTTGTACATATTTTAAGATATCCCAAACTGAATTTAATTTTCAAAATTATTTCGGTTAATTGCATAAAATTTATTTTTATATAATAATTTTTATAATTTTTTATTTGCAGTACATAACAACTTATATATATTGACAAAATCCTAAATTTATTTTTATAGTAAATATTCTTTTAATTGAAATTTCATTCAATTGCAACTCAAACACACAATTCTTGAATTTATTTGATTTTACTATTGATGACGAGATTTTGTAGAAAACTATTAAGTTATAAGAATAGTGTCGCTAAAAGTGAAACATTTAATGCATTTACATAAAACACAACAATTAACTAAAGAAATGATGAAAATTATACTTTTATTTATTGATTAATGACTATAGAAGGGAATCGCAGAATAACTTTTGTAACGCATAGCAACACAACTGAATATTTAGAAAAACAAATTAATTTTTGCGTTAAAGTAATTTAGAATTTAATTTTAAAAATAATTGGTAATGTCATCAGAAATAGAACCGAAAATTGTAAAAACAAGTTTGGATTTATTGACTAAAATAGTGAAAAAGCCGGTAATAACAGAGAAACTGTTGACAAGACCTCCGTTTAGATTCCTTCACGACTTGATTGCGAGCGTAAGTCCTAATGAGTCTATCGTTTCAATCATTCATATTATATACGAAATCGAAATTGAATTCAAATTTTTATGTTTTTCTGTTTCTGACTGAAGATTATTAAAACAAATGGATTTCTCAAAGATCTCTATAAAGACAATGAATTGATTGCAGAGAATGTTAAGGAAAAAGAGTCGAAAATTGCATTCTTGCAAAAAGCCATCGACGCAACCGGTTTGTACTAACTGTTCCTTCCCTTCCATTCCCTTCCATTCCCCCTTCACTGCATTTTACATATTATGCACTATTTTGTAATGCCTGTTAAATACCAATTAGTTTAATAGTTTTTGAATTTTAAGTTTGAGTTTTAGACACGATATTAATGAAAATTTAAATGAATTAAAAGTAATTAAAATTAGTTTTTGTTGATTCAAAATTCAAAAACTGATTGAATGTAGGATTCATTGTCGGAGACGTCTTGAGCGCAAAGCCGTCGAAAATCGTTGCGGGACTCGAGGCCGAGAAGACTAACGAATGGTTGCAGACTATGGCCAGAGCTGTAATCGACAAAAAAGATTATTCCGAAGCTGTAGAACGGGTACTGAATGGAGAAAAGCCAACCAAACGAAACAATCCGGTCGTGAGCTCTAACGCCACTAATAATAGCAAAAAGAAAGCTTTGAATCCAAACATAAAAACTTCAAACAATACTAAAACGAAAACAAAAAAAGAGACAAAAGAATCGAAATCTGAAGCAAAGAATCAAATAAAAGAGTCAATTGAGTCGAAAGAGAGGACTTCGCCTCTGCTCTCGGCTAACAAAGCGAAACCGATTTCACCCAAACTATTCAAACAAGACTTAGATACGAGTGCTCAGAACGGAAACACTTCTAAACCTCCTTCTGCTGACTCTCCCAAAAGTGATAAAAGAGATAATGACTCTAATGATGAACCCGTGCCCACTGAGAGAGACCCAATGCCTAATGGCATCGAAAACAATAGCGATTTTGTTGCGCAAAACCCACCTCTTAATCAATTGAAGACTGTGAGGCCCAGTACTGCCGCCAAATCGGCCCGACCTGACACTCACAACCAGACTTCAGGTAATTGTCTAATACTTTATAATCTGAGTTACAATTTGTTTGATATATTTCGAAACAATGTGTTATTCATTCAATCAAAACATATTTCACTTAACAAATAAAATACTAACAAAACATAAAACATTGATTGCATTGAACTAATTTGAATTAGATCTAAATCACAAATATTAACTTAAATCAAATATAAAAATATACTCAAATCAAATTGCATTTAAAGTATGCAAAATAATTATTTAACTTATAAACAGAAACTTTGGTTTTCGATGCAAAATAGGCATATCCTCCCAATTAGAACCCCCGGCACAGTCTTAACTTAAATCAA
>JAQFXP010001598.1:0-18477 GCA_034693685.1 Belba bartosi
ACGTCTCGAAAATAGGCTCGTACTGTTGTGCAGTGGCGGCCATTTTGAATCCACCCATACAGGCAAGTATCTACTGTTAGATTTGAAAAAATAAATTTTAAAATTAAAATCATATATTTTATGCAAAATTGTTTAAAATTCAATTAAGATATAAAACAAATTCACAATTTAGGCGACAGTAATATTATGACCAGAGTTTTCAAAGCCACAATCTGATTTTGTATCCGAATATCTAATTGAATTGCATTCGTGATTTAGATTCGTCTTAATGTTTGCTCTTATTCTATCCTTAAGTTCCGCATATTCTAAATCGGAACAACTCTAAAGTGATGTAGAGTTCAAACGATAAAATTAATTTTTAATTTATTAATTAAACAGATGTTTTAATTTATATTTTTATAAATAAATTTATAAAAATAATTTTACCTTGCCATACGTATCCCACATACAATCCGCACCAGCCCAAGCCAAACAGCATGAATCTGACTGGTGAGATGAATCAAGCTTGTCTACTGCACAAGTAGTAACTTTATTGTTAATTTTGACAATACAACTATCCACATCATTTTGGCCATTTTTTGGTGAAAAATATTTTACATAATTAAATGTATCATTTGTGCTTACTACAATAATTGACAAGCATAACGCAAAAGCAACAAATATAAATTTATTCATTATAAATTAATTGATATTAATATTTTAATTATATAATCAATTTAATAATGATATTAATAAAAATTTTAATTAAAATATAGTTGTTTTTATACACTTATAAAAAGTGGTAACTTAGAAACTATAATGAATAATTATTTATTTTACAAAGTTAGAAAAAAAAAATATGTAAATGCTCTCACATTAAGAAATGATAAAATATTGCAGATCCAAAATAACATTTTCAATAGGATTATAAATCTATTTCTTAATTTTATTATTAATTGATTATTCAGAATTATGAATAAGACTAACTTTGACTTTAACACTGACTTAACTATGCAAATCTATTGCATACATTTTTATTATTCTTTTTGTGCCGCTCTTCTCTGATTATAGTTTCAATATTAAAACATATCTTATTTTGCAATAAGTAATCCTTTATTAGTGATATTCAAATAACTTTTTTAAAACTAAGTAAAACATTAAAGAATTATTTTTGTCAAAATACTAGATTACTTAAGCTTAACTTTTAAAGATTAAATGTTGCATAAACAACGTTATCTTCAATATGTCTTAAGTTACTTCTAATGCTCTTTATTAGAGATTTTGCGTACATTTGAGCCACAGTTTTATTGATATTAATCCAAACTTTTTTAAATCTATTGATATTTTTTTGGTTCAGCACTTCTCTTAGCGAATGCTGATTTGCATAAACTCCAAAACCGTTTAATAGGCCTGGCCTACGGAGGCCTGGCCTGGCCTATATATATATTAATTTATACAATTAATTTCACCTTGCCATATGTGTCCCACATACAATCAGCATCAGTCCAAGTCAAACAACAAGAAATATTCTGATGAGAAAAAACAATCTTGTCTACTGCACAATTATAACGTTATTTACAATTTTGACAATACCATTATCCACATCATTTTGACCATTTTTTAGTGAAAAATATTTTACATAATTAATTGTTTCAATTGAGCTTACTACAATAATTAACAAACATAACGCAAAAGCAAAAAATATAAATTTATTTATTATAAATTAATTGATATTAATATTTTAATTATATAAATAATTAAATAATGATATTAATAAAAATTCGGATTAAAATATTGATGCTTTTATACACCTTTTAAAAGTGGTTACCTAGAAACAAAAATGATTAATTATTTATTTTATAAAGTTAGAAAAAAGATATATAATTGCTTTTACATTAAGAAATGATATAATATTGCAAAACCAAAATAAAATTTAAAAAAAATTTAATTGCAGTAATCTTTGGCAATTGTGTTGTAATAATTAGAAAATCAAATTTTGATTTTATTTTTTATAAATTCCTTATATTATAACTAAATCTATTTGTATTTTAATTAAAAACAATATAATTATAAAAATAAATATTATAATATTTTTAGTATTAAAATAAATTAATTGTAATGGCAATATTTTATAAATATTTATATGCAAAAATATAATACAAAATTTTTAAACAATTACGCATTTTTTATTTTTTCAATAACTACACAAAATATTTTAATAAAATAAGAAAATACTTATTGATAAATGTTTAGCATTTTGTCTCAATTAAAATTTTTTTAACATGCCCCTGTTTATCTCAATTAGTGAAAAGGTTTTGTAATATAAGTCTTTCGTTTTTGAAATTATTAAAAATAACATTTGTTTTATAATATTTTCAGAATTGTGTGCTTAAACTGTTTTATTAATTCTAAAATTTAGACAAATATTAATAATTATTATTTTAGCATTCATTCACTTTATACAAAACAATAGTATTTTTACTTAAAAGTGTTTTTAAATATAATTAATTTACTTAAAATAAATTAAAATTAAATAATTTATATACATATTAAAAATTTATTAATTAGCAAAAATTTATTGATAATTGAATCATAAGAAGATTTAAAATAAAAATTTTATCTAATTTGCAGTTTTATTTTAATTTATGTGTTTGAAAATAAAATATAATAAACATTTTAATTATTAAATTTAACAGATTTATTTTATCTGTTGTCCTTTATCTATATTAACCTTATAGAATTCTCTTTCATATCGCTATTTACTCCCATGTCAGTGCATTGGTTAATAATAACGTTTTTTTATATTATATAAAATGGTTAATAGGACAAGTTTAGAAATATTTACTATCACATATTTTTAAAATGTGCCATTATGTTTGCTATAAAAATGTGTTTGAATTGTCCTTGTGATATCTACATTCAAGATTAATTTGCATTCACTATTATATCGGTATAAGTATATCGAATAATATTTCTAAAATATTTGAAACAAATAAAGGTTAACTATTTTGGCTTTAACTGCAATATATCTGATTGCCTATAACTTAATTAATCTTAATAGTGTCTAGGTAACCACTTATAAAAATTGTATAAAAGCATTAAAATTTCAAGTTGAATTTTTATTCTGATTGTTAAAGTAATAATATATATTTAGTTATAATGTATAAAATTATATTTTTAGCTTTTGCGTTTTGTTTGTTAATAAATGTAGTAAGGTCAAATAAAACAATTGATTTTTCAAAAATCTTTTCACAAAAAAGTAATGCAAATTCTGTTGATTGATGTGCTAATCAAATTAAAAACGAAGTTACTACTTGTGCATTAAGCAAGCTTGATTCTTCTCACCAGATTAATTGCTGCATAGTTTGGGCTGGTGCTGATTGTATGTGGGATACATATGCCAAGGTAAAATCAATGTTATAATTTAATATATAAAATGACTAATTTATAAATTTGTTTTAAAAGCATGTTTATAATAATATTTACAATTTATACCTTATACATTTTTAGGAATGTACCTATGCAGAATATGATGAAGTTGTTACAAACATTAAAAATAGCATTAATACCGACTGTCATAGTTGTTCAGTTCAATGTGATTCTTTAAAATATAATGAGACTCGAGCAAAATGCAAATATATAAATTCTGGCCATGACACTACTGATAAGAAATGTATTTGTAAAGATTGTAAGGATAGTGGCACTGTAGCTTTGTATTCCAACATGTTCTTGTTGTTTGCGCTATTTATAATTAAAGTTAATTTGTTCATTTAAAATAAAATTTATGAAAATATAATTGTTAATTTAATTTTGTTGATTATTTAATATGATATTAATTTTGTTTTATATTTTAAACAGATTTTAAATTATAATATTATAATTTATTTAATTACATCAATAAAATTTAATTTGTTTATAATAATTTTTACTAACAGTTGTAAAATTTTTAAATATAATTTTAAATTGAGTGAATATGGGTAATTAAATAAAAATTTGTCAAATATTAAATATATTGAAATAATCAATTAGAAATCACCCTAACAACATTAAACTCAAGTGTTTCTATTAAACAAATATTGATAAATATCAAATTAAATTTTTCAAAATACAAATGATAATTTATAATACGTAACTATTATTTAAATAAAAATATTTTTTTAAATAAAAAAAAAAGATGTTTATAAGATTTTAATTAATATTACATAAAATATATAAAGAAAATACAAAAATATATTTCTGTCTATTTTTTGAATAAAAATATATATGCAACTAGTTTGTTTAATAAAAATAAAGTATTTATCATTAAAAATTTAGCTAGTGTTAGTGAAATAAATTACATATTATGAAAATATTAATATATCATATTATTGAGAAAAAAAATTATATATTTTATATATTTAATTTTTTAATTTAACATTTTACAATTAAATAGGCTCTATACATTTTAGACATTATATTCTCTAAAATTATATAATTACGCGCAAATTTTATCAAGTGTTTCAACAATAAAACTGTCTTCTTTAAATTCTAACTTAATCTAGTTGAGTTAGTGCCGAATAAAACGTACTGAAGACGGTTTGTTGTAAAGAAACCAAAACGTGCATCTACTGTCCAGATAAACCATTGAAAAATGGCCAGATTTTATAAGTCATGTTTAAAAAATTATTTATAATTAAATTAAATAATGAATAAAAATATAAATTCATTTTCAATAAAAATTATTTTTTTAGAAAATTGCAAATATGTACTACATTTGAAGAAATATTTCAAAATAAAATATGTAAATAAAATTAACTTTCGATTGCAGTAGTATTTGATAATTGTATCGTAATAATTGAGATATTATAAATGTAAATTTTCCATTAATTTATTTTTAAAAACATATATATAATAAAATTTAATTTATTTTAACAAATATAGTATTTATTTTTAATTTACAAAAAACAAAATATAAAAATAAAATGTTTAATAAAATTAACAATAAATATTTTGGATTTAAAGGGAATTTGCTAAAATATAAATAAATAATTTAAATATTAATTAAAAAGTTAACTTAAATTAATTTTTTTAAGTTAATTTATCAAGCACAATAAATTTAAAATTTAACGCATTGATTACAGTTTAGTTATTTGCATAGAATAATAGTAATTTATTATTAACACTTAATAATTTTTACATATTTTTTTATGATTTACGTAAAGCACTTGCTAACTAATAAATATTTATTTTAATTTAAATATATTTTATTTTTATTTTATTATTAATAATTGTATTTTTTTAATAACAACTAAAATATTTTCGTTAATTTTTAATAATTTTTTATATTTTAAAAATAATTGTAGTTGTATTGCAAATTATACTAATATTTATATATTTTTATGCAACAAACATTTTGCTAATTTTTTGTATTTATTATTATTCTGAGAATATAATTATTTTGTACATTTTTCAAATTTTTCAAAATTTTCAATTTGTTTTATATTGTTAAGTATTGTATTTTTTTAATGTATAGTGAATAAAATACAACAAAATGACAAAACTTTGAAATAAACTGATTATTATTAATTAATTTATATTTGAGATAAAAAAAATTTCGAGAAATTTTGTTTAATATTGATTTATGATATAATATCAGTTAATGCAGTAATATATACGTATTAAGGTTAACAGGACATATTTGATATTATATAGAAATATGTGCGATATTGTTCTTGTCATATATTAAGCAATGTTTGCATTGTTGTTGTGAAATATTTTATCAAGATTGCTTTGAACTTACAATTGGGTGTTTATTTTTTAACGGATTAAGATATATGATTAATATTTGTAAAACATTCGGTGCAAATAAAAACTAACTCTGCTACTTTTAATGGCAATTTGGGGGTTTTACGCAATGTTTTGTGATAAATGTAAATTTTTAAATTTAAATTTTTAATATTTAATTTATTTAAAATTATTTGAAACATAATTTATAGCTTAAGCCTGGGCAAAACCTAAGAGTTCAATTTGCTAGTTAGTTTTTTTTGCTGTTTGTTTACAATAACAAAACAAGTTATCTGCATCAAATTGCGATTTACTCTGCAAATATATTGTTTTTTAATGTTTAATAAAGTGTAAATTTAGCTAACTTAAAATTTGAACTCATAAATTTTGCCTTTGTCTATTCTAGTCTAGTCTAAATTTTTTAAAAATAGTAATCATGTTCTAAATTTAGTTGACAATAAACACCCATTCATTGTTAGTTATATAATATTAGATATTAAAAATATTGGATTATTAATACATAATCAATGTAAAAATATATCTAAACATGCTCATATAATCTAAATATATTTAACATTTATTTAACAATGATTATTAATAGTTTTACTATGGTAAACTTAAGGAAACAATTTTTAAAAATTATAGCAGGCATTTCTTTACAAACATATTTTAATCAAATAAATGGCTATTTTTAACCAGTATAATTTATATTTAATTTTTCCATTTAAAATTAAAATAATGTGAATGTATTTAACTGTAATATAGATTATCTTAATTTAATTTCTCACATTATTGGAAATAATAAAAGATAATAGGAAATTTCTTAAATAATAAAAATTATTAGATCATATTTCCTGTAGAATTTCCTGTAAAAAATAATCAATTTTTATAGTTACTAGGTAACTAATTTTACAAACTGTATATAAGCTTTAACAATTCAAGTGGGATTTATATTTTGCTAATAAACGTGAAAATATCTATTAATTTAAAATGAGTAAATTATTATTTTTTGCTTTTGCTTTATATTTGTCAATAAATGTAGTAAGCTCAAATAAAACATTTGATTATGTAAAATATTTTTCATCAAATAATGGTGCAAATGATGTGGATAGTTGTGTCAACCGAATTAAATATGATGTTGCTGCTTGTGCATTAGGCAAGATTGATTCTTCTCACCAATCAGATACATGCTGTTTGGCTTGGGCTGGTGCGGATTGTATGTGGGATACGTATGGCAAGGTAAAATTATTTTTATAAATTTATTTATAAAAATATAATATAAAACTTCTGTTTAATTAATAACTTAAAAATCAATTTTATCGTTTGAACTCTACATAACTTTAGAGTTGTTCAGGTTCAGAATATGCGGAACTTAAGGATAACATAAGAGCAAACATTAAGAGCAATCTAAATCACCAATGCGATTCAAGTAAATATTTCGATACAAAATCAGATTGTGGCTTTAAAAATTCTGGCAATTTTGGCGTCGCCTTGGTCGCAAATATCTTTTTATTATTTGGACTTATTATACTTAAAATTAATTTATAATTTTTTTTATTAAATTAAATTATTTGTTGTAATTTTACATGTTTAATCTTCAAAGTTTAATAAAATTATAAATAAATTAATTTCAATTTATAAAAAAAATTATTCAATTTAGTCAAAGTAAAACTCATTACAACGTTAATTAAAATTAATTTATTTATCTGTATTTTACAATAAGCGCGCATTTGATGAAAACTGAACTTGTTCTAATGCGTTAATGAATTTCAATAGATAAAATTTTTGTTTTGATAGAATCAAATATAACATTTAGATAAATCTTTATGGAGTATATGAATCATATAGATATGCTGACACAAAATCAGATTGTAACTATCGCAATTTTATAAATAATTGCACAGTTGTCTTGGTCGCAAACTTGTTTTTGTTACATAAATTAATTATACTATAAATTATATTGTAATTGAATATTTGTTATTTTTAATAATTATTATTTTTGGTATTAAAATTTTTAAAGTTTAATTTGTTTGATCATTAAAATTTCAATGTTTTTTGTATTAATAATAACAAATTATATGTTTGTTTCTTATCAAAATTGTTTTTGCAATTATTTATTAATATTTTTAAAAATATTTTTGACAAGTAAATTTACAAATATGTTTATATTTAGAATCGAATCAATTATTATTTTATATGTATCGGTAATATCTAGATATAAAAAATAAATATAATGCATGTTCAATATTTTAATAACTTATTAATCGATCTGTAGTTTTCACTTTTTATTAGCTAGAAAAACAATCAGATATCTCTATAACAATTAATCTGAAATGACTTTATTCTATAAATATTAAGCAATAATTTTAAAATAAAAATTTCAATCAAATGATTCATGTTACAATTATGGTTTAAACTTTCTTAAATTTATGTTTTGCCGTAAATTATAAATTTTATTACTAATGTTTTACAATACCTTGATAAATAATATAAATTACAATAAAAATTAAATTGATTATTAATAATTAATAAATTATTAATTCTTTATTTATTGTTTAATACTTATATTTTAAAAGTGTTTATAATTATCAATGACACTTTAAAATATTTACGTATAATGTAAAATATTTTCAAAATTTATCAAATGAAGCATTTTATCTTCTACAAATTTTTTAAATTTGAAAAATGTTTAATAATATTGATAAAAAATTTATTTTATAATAAAAACTTTGATAAAATTAACACCATAATTAAAAAATTAAAATTAATGCTTGAAAATATTATTTCAGCTATTTTTTGCAAATAAATGTTTTTTGCCGTAAGAAAATAATTTTGCATTATTTTCAAAGTATTTGTTACTAATAGTATAATCCTACAATTCTAACTTTAATTAAATTATTAGTACAATAAAATTAAATAATTAATAAGTCAGAAATGATAAAATGTTAAATTTTATTTAAAATAGCCTAAAATAATCTAATTTATTTGATTGACTGTGTAGTAATTGTAGAACTGGTTACTTAGAGATAATAATGACTTATAATTTTTTTTAATAAAAATTTAAAAGCAAGATAATAGCTAATAACTGAAATCCTAATAAAATTTGCAATTTTTTAAATTATTATTTGTTAAATTAGGAAGAGTTATTAAATATTTTTAAATTATAATTAAAAACCGTCTTTTAGGAAGGATGGGGATTTTAGCTGAAATTTCACTAAAATTAGTAACATCATTAATCAAATATTATTAATTAAAATAATAACTATTTATTGAACCCTATTGTATATATTCTATGATAAAAGTTTTAAATTTTATTTAATGTTTAAACTCATACTTTTTGTATTAAATTTTTTACAAATTATTTATTAAACTTTTATCTATTTGTTTAACATATGTCTATATATTCAAAATCTAGAGTATTTTCAGAAAACTGCTTGAGCTCGGCTCAATTCTTCCCAAACGACGGTTCTAAATTATAATATGCGATAGACTTACGAGTTAGTATAGACTATCTATAAATGGAATTAGATAGAGAATTAAGTTATAAATTTTTATTTTATTTTAAAATTGAAATTTATTTCAATTTTATTTATTCGGCAAAACTTTAATTCCCGAAACCAAATAATTTATTAATACTTTTATATAACTTTTGTAATTGGTTATCAAGAAACTATAGTAATTGATAAATTAGTAGTACTTGAAATTTAATTTGGTAATCTTAGATAAAATTTTTATTTTTTTATTTTAATGCTGAAAATTATTTTACTATAAGCTTACCAAATTTTATTTCTTAACTACAATTAAATAAATTTAAATTATTTTAATTTAAGAAAATTTAGTTTTATAACAAAAAATTAATTTTAAATTTTTACTTGTTTTAAAATTAGCATTTAACTAATTAGAATTTGGCTTACAAAAATAAAACTTTCTGAATTTCTCAAAATTCCTGAATAGACTAAATATCTAATAACCTGGTTGAGATAAATTTTAAATAGATAGATTACATAGAATTTTACTATGTAATCACTGTTGTTAAAATTTTCAAGCAACCACTTTATACACTTAAAATATACAATTCAATATTGCTAAATCCTCAAACAAACATTTTATACATAAAATATTAACATTAATATCTTATCACTTTCAAACCGACGTTTCATTTTATTATTATTAGTTTCTAATACATAAATACTTACTAATAGATAAATTATAAAAAATATTTCAAATTCAAGGTGTAAATAAAATAACTTCCGATTGCAGTACTCTTTGGTAATTGTGTCGTAATAATTAAAATAAAATAAATTATTCACATAATGCATTCACGTATTCACATAAAATTTTAAATTATTTGTAAACATTAATTATTTTTTTAAAATTTATATAATAAAAGAAAATTTTTTACCAGCGAAAGAATAAATAATTTTATTAAATTAAATATTTTGTTAATTTTAATTTTATTATTAAAACATCTATTTATCAATATTTATGTTTTTCTATGTCAATTTTTTATTGTACTATAATACTCAAAATAGATTATTATTTTCAATAATATTTTCTAATAAAAATTATGACTATTTGTATTACAATTTATATTATTATTTTTTTAATTTATATATAGTAAGTAGTAAATATGATTATATTTTGTATTTTTAATTTTTTTAGAAAACATATTTATTTTGTAATTTTCTTCTAATTTAAAATTTTAATATAAAGTTAAGTTTTCAATTTGTTAAAAACTATCATAAAAATGCAATTAAAATGACAAAAAAGTTGATATAAACTCATAATTTGCAATTGATTTATAGTTGAGATTAAATGTATTTTTCTAAAAATAATTGTTTAATATTGATTTATTTTATACTAGAAGAAAATGCCGAATTATATAAGAATAAAGGTTAACAGGAAAAATTTAGGAATATTTACTATATAAAATTATTTATGTGACATTATTTTTTTCATTTGTTTAACAATTTTTGCATTGTTCGTTTGAAATATTTTATCAAGATTACATAATTATGTGTGTTTTTCACGGCCTTAAGATAAATAATTAATATTTGCAAAAAACTCAAGGAAATAAAAGCTAACTTTATTGAATTAAGCATCAATTTGAGATAATAAAAATATTTTCAATACATTTTCGAAGAAATTTTATATAAAATAAATTTTATTTATTTGTAATTAAAACATAATAAAATTTTTAATAAATTTATATAAGCTGTTTATTTGTAATTAATTTATATTTGGGATAAAATAATTAATTTATTATTTTAAGAAATTTAATATTAATTTATGATATATGTATATATGTACAATATATGATATATGTATGTCAGTTAATACCGCATTATATATCAAGGTTAGTAGGACAGATTTAGTTAAACATATTATATAAAAATATTTGCAACATTAAATTTGGACTTTGCATTGTACTTATGATATATCATATATTATCAAGTTTGCATGGCACTTTCTAATACGAGTCAAAGCAAATAAACGCTAACTCTATTAGCAAATTATTGTAAATAATTTGATTGTGTTTGGTATATATCTTAACTAGTTAAAATAAAATTTATTTATGTATAACTAGAATTAAAAAAATTATTTAAAATAATTAAAAACATAATTTTTAGGCAAAGAATATTAATATATATATATTTTTTGTTTTAATGATATTAATACACAAAAAATACTTATTTTACTGTTTAATAATTATTGAAAACCAAAAACCCTTATTTGCAATTAGAATTAATATATTAATAGTTAAAACATATTTGTTTTAAATGTTTTAAAATTACTAATCTATATTATAAAGTTAAATTGTAGGTTGTAATTTGTATAAAACTAATTTATAAATGGTTGTGTTTTCTATGGAAAATTATTGAAAGGATGTAACTAAATATTTTCATATAATTGATATATTTATATGTTATCTTAAACTAAATTTAATATATCCGGCCAATTTAGGAAAAACTTAATAATAAAAAATTTTAGAAACTATAACAAATACCGTTTTGCGGACTAAGTTCTAATGAGACAAATGCTAATTTATAAACCAGCATAATTTAAACAAAATTTACTCATCTATATTGCTGATTTTAACACTTGTAATTTATAATGTATATACTAGTAACTTTAAAAATATTATCTTAATTATTTTATTACATTTTTACGAGAAATAGTAAAAATCCTTTGCAAATTTTAAAAATAATAAATATTATTAGCTAATCCCTTGTCAATTTCAAGTAGCATTTTATCAATTTATATAATTACTAGGTAACCACTCTCACAATTGGTATAAAAGCTAGTATATCAAAGTGGTATATCAAATTGTATATTCTGCTAGTAAAAGTAATAATATCAATTAATTTATAATGGATAAAATTATTATTTTTGTTTTTGCGTTTTATTTATCAATGAATGTAGTAAGCGCAAAAAATAAAACATTTGATTTTGTAAAATATTTTTCACCAAACGATGGTTCAAATGATGCTGATAGATGTGTTCGACAAATTACAAATCAAGTTAATACTTGTGCATTTGGTAAGCTTGATATTTACCACGATCACATCGATTGCTGTTTGGCTTGGGCTGGTGCTGATTGTATGTGGGATACATATGGCAAGGTAAAAATTTTTCATACAATTATATATATAAAAAATATTTTTTTTGCTATAATATAATTTTAAAAATAAAATTTTAATAATTTCAGGATTGTACAAGTTCAGAATATTCAGAATTACTTGATAGAATTAGATATAATATTAAAACCAATCTTCAAGGACAATGTAATTCATACAGATATAAAGACACAAAATCAGATTGTAACTATCGCAATACCGGCCATAATAGCACAGCTGCCTTGGTCGCAAATATGTTTTTGTTACTTGGATTAATTATAATTAAAATTAATTTGTAATTAAATTTTGGTTATTTTTAATAATTGAAAATATTTTATATTAAATTATTTTTTTTAAATTTAACTTGTGTAATTTTTAAAGTTTTTATTAAATTGTTTTAAAATTTTATAGCAGTTTTTTCAAATCAATAATAAAAATTATATATTTTTGTTTTTTCAATATTGTTTTTCAATTATATTTTAATAAAACTTTGTCAAGCAACATTACAAATTTTTTATAAATAGAATCATTTCAGTTATTTTTTTATATGTAATTGTTATTACTAAAATAAACAAAAATGCATGTTTAATTTTTTTTATATAACTTATCAATCACATATTTTACTTTTCATTAGTTAAAATAACAATCATATATCTCTATAGCAATTAATCTGAAGTGCATTTATTTTGCAAATATTAAGCAATAAATAATATTTAAAAAATTCTTATCAAATGAATCATGTTAAAATCAATAATAGAAAACATGTAGTTGTTTGAAGAAACGTTACGTAATGTCAAACGATATACGTTTTAATTGTCTTTTCTCAGACATTCTTCATCAGTTAGGCACTTGAATTTTGCACTAATTTTATTTAATCATGATTAATTTATAAATGCAAACCTTGATGCAATTGAAAAGTGGCATTAGCAATATGGTATTCATTTTTATTATTTGAATTAGTGTCACTCTATTATATTAATTTTAATCAAGTGCCTGTGTATATGTGTTAAAACTGATACAATTTTATTATTTAATATTATGCTATTTATAAACAATATAACGGACTTTTAAGTTTGCAATTATTTATTCAGTTTATTGTAGTTTAAAAATTATCCATTTAATTGTAGCAAACCTTTAAATAATTTTTAAATATATTTTATTTATACTTACATTTAAAATTTTTGTTTTGTTTATTATGTAGCATATACCGTAATATATCAGCTAATTAATTTTTACAATTTACAATATATTCAAAAATAAAAGTAAAAATTGAAATAACATTTTCAATGTATAAACAAATAAAAATGTTGTTGGATAAATCTGCAATATTTATAGCATTAAACAAATTTAGATTATTTAAATTGTATAAATCAAATTTTATATTTTGCATTGCACTTTTAATCATAATAATTTTAAGCAAGTAAAAATGATAGTGAAGTCCAGTTTCCAAAAATTGTTTTAAACTATAATTTAAATATAAAACAATATTAAATTTTAAATAAGTAGTTTTATAATTTATCTTACGCATTTTTAATTTTATTCGTAAATTTGTGCAGTTTTTTAACAAAATGAATTGAATAATCAGGATAATATTTTCGTTTACTTATCGTGTATTTGTCGATTAGTTGAGTGTTTAAAGCATTAAATTGTTCTAGATTGTTTGAGTTTATTAAATAAATTGCGTTTCCATTAATAATATGTTTAAATAGTTTTTGTATATTTGAAATTAAATAATTTTTTGAATTAATTCCAAATTTATTAAAAGTAATCTTGTTTCTTTTAATTAATTCATTTAATAATTCGTGGTTTGAATCATTAATTTTTAAAAAATAATCAATTACTTCAATTCTGAGTCCAATAAATAAATGTTTATTTTTAGTAATATCTTCTAAAGTTTCAACCACCGGGATTAATTTTATATTAAAATAAGTATTTAATAAAACACTAATAAATGCTTTTGTTAATATATTTGCGCAGACAAGCCATATAAATATCAATGTAATTATTGTATTTGTTTTAATTTTTTGCTTATTAATTGATCTAAAAATATTTTTAAATAATATTGAACTTTGTCCAATTAATTCTTGAATAAGTATAAAAAATATTTTAAATAAAGTTTGTTTAATATTTGCAAAATTTGGTATTAATGCAGAAATTATTAGCGTAAATAATAATATAAGTAACCATGTATAAATATAATTAATAAATAAAAATTTTATTTAAAATCAACTAAAAACATACAAATTGGTCAAACAATTTAGTAAACGCAAAATAGCCATTATTATTTATTGTTTTCAATCCAGTTAATATCTCAATAAAATAGAAATGTTTGAATGGAATTCCTTCAATATTCTCATTGTTTAACATTGCAGACGAGTGTAAGTCAAGTGAAAAAACAACCTATAAATATACAATTTTTTTAATTTAAAATTATTGTTTTTTATTGTATTCTAGCACATATTAGTACATGTAAATATTAGGTGAAATATACCAATTCCGTAAATTCAGTCCAAAGCTTTTATGTACATCAGAAATTGAGAAAGAAGGATATCATATAAAACCCACCCTGATTTTGAAAATTTGAATTTATCCCCCCCCTAGCATTTGGTTTGCTAAGAAGCACCCCACCAATCAAATTTTAGCAGGCTGTGAAATAAAACCGGCAAATCTTTTTGTTTTTTAGCTAAAATTAGGAAATTTTTCCTAAATTGGTGCTAAATCCGGTTTAAAACCCAATCAAATTAGGTAAAATTTTACAATAAATATATTAGTTTTTTAATCATTTTTGGAAAAATCCATCCACTGATCCCCGACTAGGTTTTTGGACTAAATTTTGGCAAAATCCCTATCCTAATTCTTCCTGAATCGGCTGACCTTCTCAATCTCTGATGTACTGTACTTATAAAGCGAGATAAACACAAACTTTAATAATTAACACAAAATGTTATAAATCTTAAAATATAATGATTCTATTCAGTGAACTTATAAATTATTTAAAATTAACGTTAATTTCGTCTTCCGATTCAATATCTTTATTGTCTTCATCATCGGTTAATCTTAAATTATTGTCAATGTTTTAATTTTTTTAATTTTACAAAATTTCTAAATTTTGAATGCAAAATTCCTTTCTTGCGATTACTATTAACCAATAGCCAATAAAAAACTTTTAAATTAATTTATCAGAAATGTTATTAAAGTAATTGAAACCAATTTAACTACGAATACATAGCACATTTGAATTATTTTCAGAACTCATTTTAAATATAATTAATTCAAATATATTTTATTTGTTTACAAATATTTTAAATGATTTCAATAAAAATGAAAATCTATAAGTCTAAGATATGTTTCTATAAACACATGATTTTTTATCTTTATTTTTGTTTTGATATTTTTAATTTTTAAATCTTTAATTCGTGCGTTTCTTATCAAAAATATTTGAATAAAATTTATTTACAAACAAGACTGAACAGTATGATCTTAATACATTTTCAAGAGACGATTATTAAAATTTTATTAGCTAAGTAAAGAGCATAAAAATCTCCTCGCTATTAATAAAAGAAACCCACTGTAAGTAAAGAGACTTAAATTTTTCCCGCTATTAATAAAAAAATTCAAATTCCCGTACTATTAATAAAAAAATTTTCATTAATCTCTCGTTATTAATAAAAATGCTCACTTTTTTCTCGCTATTATAATAAAACTATTGAATTTTTCTCGCTATTATAATAAGACTTTAAAATGTTCCCGCTATTATAATAAGACCTCAAACCTAAAGTTTTTTGTTTCGCTACTATAAAAAGAAAGCCGCCGCGGGGTGGGGGGTGGGGGTGGGGGGAACAACATGACAAAACTATATATACAATTTCTCCCAAAATGTATTAAAAAAACATTTTTCTTCATTTTATATGTATAAGTATAATTACATAAAGCCCAAATTCACATTATATTTACATGTATTAATTTGTGAGAAAATACGGTATACATTCTATTAGTGATTATTTAAATGTAAAATTTAATTTTTTTTGTTTTACTAGGTCTTTCTGTCTGCCCGAAGCCCGCTCCCCAGTAATAGACACACAAACAATTTATTTAAAAAGTTTCTATTATTTCTATTATTTGCTTTTAATATCAATATATAAATCGAAATGCAAAAGAATTTCACATTAAATCCGGTAATAAAGAATAGAATACATATCTGAATTGCTTTCTAATTCTATTTTATACTAATTTATATATTTTATACTATTATATTTTAGTACTAATAAAGTTATAGCTATATAGATTTAATGCAAATCCAATCTGACTCAAAGACTATGCCTTCAGTAGTGTATTTGCCAGGCATTGTGAAGGGAAGGGGGATCAGCGAAAAATCGCCCCTAATTTTAAAAATTTACATTTACCCCCCCCCCCTTAGCATTTGGTCCAAGACAAGGTAACCCCCTCGAGGTTTTGCCGGCCGTTGAAGGCGGCCGGAAAGTTTTTTGGGTTTTTTACCCAAAATTAAAAAATTTTCTCTAAATTGGTGCTAAATCCGGTTTAAATCCAGTTAGATTAACTAAATTTAGTTTAAATCCAGTTTAAATCTAGTTAAATTAAGTAAAATTTTATTACAAATATATAGGTTTTTTGAGTGTTTTTGGAAAAATCTATCCCCTGATCCCCTCCCTAAGTTTTTGGCCAAAATTTTGGGAAAAATCCCCACCCTCATCCCCCCTGGATCGGCCGACCTTCTCAATCCCTTGTATTTGCGTAGTGCTATACACCCAATTTTAGGATTGAATATTCGGTTTTTAGTAAAGATTAAAGGCAGCAAAATAAAAAAGAACTTTTTGTTGTTGTTATTGTCACTCACAAATTATTTTTAATTATATATTATAATGCAGTAATTGGTTATTATAACAAATTTGTATTAATTTATTTTTATAATAATTAGAAAATTTGTATAAAAACCGAGTTGAATAACTCGAAACCATATTATTTAAAAATTGTGATATGCTTATTTTACATTTAAATTTTTAACTTTAATATTTTCAAAATTTATTTTATTTTATTTTTCTATATTGAAAATATTTTAATTTTTTTCTGGGCTTTTCTATCTACCTGTGACCTCCAGTAATACACGCAGGACAGTTTATTTGAAATGTTTCTATTATTTGCTTTTAATATCGATACAGTACTAACTCACTCTTTTCTCGCCATTATAATAAGACCTCAAATCTAAAATTTTTTCTCTTGCTACTATAATAAGAAAGCCGCTGCGGGGGAAGGGGGAAGACATGACAAAACTATATATACAGTTTCTCCGAAAATGTATTTAAAAAAACTTTATTGATGTTATTGGCATGTCGTTATAAAGTAAGGTCGACAAAATTATATTTAAAATTTTTTTTAATTATAAATGTCTAAAAATAGCACAAATTAATTTTAAATATAATTATATCAATAACAGAATAAAATTGGTAGCAAAAAATTAACAAGTAAAATAAACTCAAATAAGAAGCTTTTTATTATATTGTATTATTTTTAAAAAAATATACTTTGAAATATTTACTATTTTCAGATAAGCAAAAAATAAATTATTAAATTTCTATATTAATTAAAACATTTAAAAGTTTCAATGTTTTAAATTAATGTGGAAAGAATTAAAAAACTGGTTTAATTTTTTAATAATTTTATCGTCATGATATGAAAATGGGAATTTAATCTGTTTCACTCAATATTGGCAACGCAAATTTATGCGCGGAAATACAGTATAATATAAATAAATTTTTAAATACTTTTGTTAAATAAAACTTATCAATTATTATATAAAATTGTTTTTACCTCATTCCAAAGTTCTCTATTATCAGTACGCTTAGGCGTGAGTCTCATTTCTCTCTCATTTCTTACTTATTGGTGATGCAATGGCAAATTAGACCATAAATTACGACTAAAATATAAATTAAATAAAAATAAAATTTTTAATTTAAAATACTAATAAAATACAATTAATTGATCCAATTATCATCTGATGGCAGAAATGTCTTCAGATCACCAATAATTAATCCAATTATCATATGATGGCAGAAATATCTTCAGATCACCATTAATTGATCCAATTATCACATGATAGCAG
>JAQFXP010001599.1:0-18474 GCA_034693685.1 Belba bartosi
TATGATTGATTTTTTATTTAATGTCTAAAATATTATAATTCTAAAAATTATAAAATATAAATTATTTAAATTACTTCTTAATTACTTACTTATTTAATTTATTTAAATTATTTATATATTTATAAGTAAAACTAACAAGTTTGCTAATTTAAGTTTAATTTACAATTAAATTATTGATTAAATAAATATTTTTTCAAAATATTAACAAGCATAAAACAATGTCATAGCAAACATAATACATTTTTTAAATTATTGATGATTATTAAACTATCTATGGCATTTTAATATTGTGTTACGAATTTTATTTATATAAAACTAATTAATCTTTTCTAATACTTTTTGCTTTAATTATAAATGAAGTTATGACTAAATGTTTCATCTCATTTGTGATGTTACCGTAATTTAAACTATAAAATACAATACAAAATACAATTTATAATTATAAATAATTTATATTAGTACATACATTTTTATATACTATTGTATTTTTATTTTATAAAAATTATTTAATTTTGTATTATATATTACATATATTTATATAATGGTTTACAAATAATAAAATATTTTAGTATATTGCAAATACAAAATCAATTAGAGAATACTGTACATATAATGCTGTAAACATTTAGCAAAAACATTTAAAATATAATATTTGCAAGAGTAAAAATATTAAAATTTTAATAGAAAGTTTAATTTTATAAATAAAAGTAAAAAAATGTGTCTTAATATCTGCGGACACTAAAAATAAAATTTCAAATAGCAACTAAAACAATTTGAATTATAAATACAGTACAGTGCCAATATTGAAACATTTTTCTTCGGGCTTTGATCGACAGTCGCTATTTGACACGTTGTTTGATGATATGGTAGCGAAGCCTTCAATTGTGTCTTCTGTGACTGTCTTTATCTCAAATCAAATGTTCTCGTTGATTTAACATTGCTTGCGACTTAGCCATCCGTTTTCGTCATACCCAAAATCAACACACCCTCGCTCTTGCGATCACATTCTTTCCTCTCTCATTTTAAGTTAAACTTTTAGTTGAGTTTTTATACAGTTTATTCAAACAATAATAAATTTAAACAATACAACACAAAATTACATACAAATAACTGATTACAATAATTATTACATTAGTAATTTACATTTTAATTAACTTAAAAACAGTATTAACAACTTCTGATATTGGGAACCCGGATCATTCAATTCGGGCCCGGTTGCTCTAAAGAGCAAAACACTCTCGTAGCCTAACCGGTCTCCTCTCTCAAATCAGACACCCTACTTAACTCCGTATTTCTTTATTTATACTTAAATCAAATCTCTTAATTGACAGCTCTAGATAATTATCATGTAAACTTGTTCTATTCTGATTGGTTTGTTTTAATTAGCATCTGTATTACTTATGATAATTTACGTTAATTTATTGCAGTCAACTACCTATTAACTGTTTACTCAACAGATTTTTCTTATATTTTAATTAGTTGCCAATTAAAAACAATTAATCTAAAGCGTTATTTCTTTAGTGTAAATCCCCATTTGTTAGTCATTTGTTAGTTCAAGCATGGATCACCACAAACTTTGGGCAAATCACACACCAATTAGGCCGTCCAAGCTGATCAGATTTAGACCCCCAATGCCACAAACTTTAATTAACGTCACATTTTTTATATATGTGACAATATAATGAACTGTATAATTTTTGTAATTTGTTTATTATAATGGGTTGTTCATTAAAAAAGGTACTAATTAAAAAATTAAATTTTTATTAATTAAAATAAGTTATAATAATAATATTGTAAAAATCCAAAGAATGTTAATGGATGAATTATAATTAATATTGTTTTTATTGTAACATCCTGCTTTGTATGTTTAACTATATTACTCATTATTTCTAGAACTTTCTATACATTCTTATTCTAGTATATATTGATTGACTATTACTCAGTAGTATTTATTGATATTGTTTAACATGTAGTCAACATTCCGCAACTGATACTTTCTATGTGAACATAGTTATATGTTATGTTAACTTGTTGCTATTTGTATGTTTTACGTTTAATTAATAAAATCTAATATTTTCCTCTAAACGATGTCTATAAATTAGCGAGCCTAGCCATGACAAGACTTAGTCTTCGCAAAAACCATTGTTCCGCAAAACTGTGACCGCAAAACTATTCGGATGTTAACCGGTTAATATTCAGTGGTACAGAAGTGGATGATTGGAGTTAGCAATCAGTACAAACGTTTCAGATCGTGACTAATGACGGATCAGTTGCATGATGATATCAAGAAAAAATAACCAAAAAATCGTAACGCGGCGGCAGTAAGTGGAAATGAATTGTCACTGTGCACTAGGTGGATGAGCCCATTATCGGAAGTTTGCCGTAGAGTGGTTAGACATCAAGTGGTTAAGTGTTGAAATCAATAGCACATTAAGAGCACATTATAGGCTTTAGAGTAGAGTAGTGGGGCATAATAGGAATGTATGGGAGTTATGCAAAAGCCATAGTCATAGAGTAATAGAGTTAGAGTCATAGAGTTAGAGTCATAGAGTTAGAGTCATAAAGTTAGAGTCATAAAGTTAGAGTTATAGAATTAGAGTCATAATTAAGTTAGTTTTAATGGTAGAGTTAAAGCTAGTATTACATATAATTTTAAGTAATATACAATTAGTTTAAGGATATAAAACTAATAATTATTTGCATTACAAATCAATTAAAGATTTTACTAAATAAAACATATAGTATCGAATTCCTTTTCAAAATATAATGTTTTTTTGCCCTTTTTTTTAATTTTTAAATGTTTTTGTTATGATAAACGTTGTGTTCTTTAATTTTAATACAATGTTATATACTAAAATCGTTATTGTGGTTAGTTTATAATTTAGCAAATTTTTAAATATTAAACATTAATTTTTTATTTTATTAAAAAATGTTTTTAAGAGAGAAAGAGAGAGAGAGCAGAAAAGAGAGAGCAGGAGAGTGAGAGAAAGCAGGAGAGAGAGAGAGCAGGAGAGAAAGAGAGAAAGAGAGCAGTAGAGAGAGAGAGAGAGCAGGAGAGAGAAAAAGAGAGAGAGAGAGAGAGAGAGAGAGAGAGAGAGAGAGAGAGAAAGAGAGAGAGTTTATGTTTAAATTACAAATAATAATAATTAGCTTTATATTCAAATTGTTTTTATAATAAATTTTTATGACCGACTTAAGCACAACCCGTAGTTGATCCAGACATTGACACTTTACTTTTGGTATTGTAACGAGAATATTGTAACATTTTTGAGAGCATACACCTGAGCTCAGTATATTTAAATTAGTGGTTATTTATTTATCGTAAACTACCAGTTGACGGAATTGGGTAGGCCAGTGTTATTCTTTTCTCAACTTATATCTAAAATCTTTTTCGAAATATTTTTTACTACAGTCGAGGTTTGAACCCACTATTTCAGGGTTAGAGAGCGGACGCATTACCATTGGACACCCGGCTGAGCTAAAATTAAAAAGCAAAATAAGATCTCTAGCTAAAAAAATAAAATTCCGACAATATTACAATTAAATATCATAATATAAAAACTGTATATAACATTAATTTATAATCTTAATAAACAATTACTTAATATTTATTTAAATTAATTTTATAAGTAATAACTGCAAAACGTAGCAAAACGTACTAGGCGCGGCAAAATTAATTAAAATAAATATACAAATAATTATTTTTGCATTTAATTACTACAAATAAAAACACAATTATTTTTACTAAAATAAGTGATTTAATATAAATGTATAAAAACCATACAAAACAAATGGCAAAAACATTTGCTAATTTAATTACAAGATATGGAATGCGAGTAATATGATTGTTATATGTCTTTAGTCATTTTATGCTTAAAATGTTAAAACATATATAAATTTTATGTTTAAATCTGTTTGCCATTCTAATAACTGCAATAAGTACAAAAGTTGAAAACAAAAATACAATTATTATCTCTCAAATAATAAATATTTGACATTATCACTAAAATTTTAATTTCTATATGATAAACCTACATTGTAATTTACTATTATTTAATTTAAAATATGATTTGTTTTTTAAATTTTATCTAACTCTATTAATTTTAAATTATAAATGAATGTTTATAAATATAAAATAACATTGTTAAAAAATTGTGATATTAGATTTAATATTATATATATATGTTTAAATATATATTTTAATCTAATCATTTGACATATAATATATTTGTATAATATTTAATGTTTAATTATTTGTTTTAACTATTTCAAATTAAAACTCAATTTTTTATTTTTAAACAAATTAATTAAATAAAAAATAAATTAAATAAAAAAATAATTTATCATAGCGAACATTCAACTGAAAATGTTAATTTAAATAATTATTGTATTTTTAGTAATATAATATTGCTTTAAATTATAAATATTTTATATACTGTTATCGGTTAATTAAATATTTTTACGTCTTCTAAGCTTTAAAATAGTTTATAGATATAGATAGTTTATTTTAACTTTCTCAACAGATTATTAAATTTATTAATTTCTTGTTTTGTATGAATCATTTTATTATCAATATATTATGTTTCTTTTCCTTATATGGGCATTTAAGCATTACAAATTTATATAAAACCCATATAACGGCAATCTGAGCATTAGTTTTTATTATTTTGTAGGTAACGATAACGCTTAATACTTCTCACTACTATTATATTAAATCAAAATAATAAATGATATACTTTACATAACCAATTCTTATATCGGCAAATGAGATAGTTAAATCAAATAAATAATTAATTCAATAAATCCATTTACCGGGTATTTTTTGCAATAGTATAAAATTTTATTTTAAATTTGTTTTAAAAATAAGTTTTTATTTAAACAGTTTTAAATTTTATTCATACATACATGCAAACTATTTGTTAAAGGAGGTATCCGTCGAGAAATAGGGTGCAAAAAATTTTAAAACCCTGTAATGTTAAAAAAAAATAGGCAGTTTGAAAAATCTTATTATAGAACTTTTTGGTTTAAAATAAAACAAAATTCTAAAATCAGGTCATGTAAAGTACAACCGAAATTATCCTCTCGACAAACAATGAGTGATCATCAATTGGAAAAACACTGGAAAAAAAACATAAGCCGGAGACCAGCAGTCCATCATTCCTCTACCCGATTGACATACATTTTCTACACATGTCGGGAAAGCCACCACTGGTACCGGAAAAAAGGTTTGGCGGATGTACTCGCCCGGCTTATGACATGATTGTAGGTGTTAGCGATTAATCGGTTAATGTTTATATAATTTATATGTTTGGTTTGTTTGTTTCCACAATAGTGAAAAATAATTTAAAATAATATAATTGCAATTGTTTTAATATTAAATAATAATTTTAAATATAAATGATACTCCTGACTTTTCCCGCGCATATTATTTTTTGCAATGTTTAATGGCTTTTGTTTAAAATATTTAATATAAATAATTTAAGATGTTTATTTAAATTAAAATATATTGAGATATTTTAAAAATGAATTACTAGTTAGATATAAGGTTTTGGGTTTAAGTTATAAAATTTCACATATTAAAATTTATTTAATATGTATTTAATATACTAAAATATCAATTAAAACTTTAAGATTTTATTTTATATATTAGATTTTAACATATTTTTGTATAAATTATTAAAATTATTCTGGAAATATAATTCAATTAAATTATAAAAATTTATTATATTAAACAAAAGAGAAATGTTTTACTTAATAAAATAATTTAGGAAATAAAATATGAGACATTAAATTTTAATGATTTAATTAGTATGTATACGTGACTAATTAAATTTTTAAAATAAATATTACTTTAAAAACAAATATTCAATTATTATCTTTCAAATAATAAATATTTGACATTATCAATAAAATTCAAATTTCTATATGATAAACCTACATTGTAATTTACTATTTTTCAATTTAAAATATGATTTATTTTTTAAATTTTAACTAATTCTATTAATTTTAAATTATAAATAAATGTTTATAAAAAATAAATGACATTGCTAAAAAATTGTGATATTAGATTAAATATATATTTTAATCTAATCAGTTGACATATAATATATTTTTTTAATCATGCCCGAGGGCTTCTCCCGTTTCATCCGGGGGTTACAAACATATTATAGATCGTCATTTCACAGTGAGGTATGATAACGAAGATAGTGTCACAGTTTTAATAGCAAACATCTAAACGCTCCGTCAACGTAGTTTGTGGCTAAACCGGTCGTACTCTATCAATTAACGGCGCTTGGTAAGCAACCCTTGGTAGACTTGCCCCATCCAAACCAAGTTTAACTTATAAAAAGAAAAATTAGCTAGAACAGGTTTTGAACCCACTCCTTGTTTGTTAAGTTAGACTTGACTGCGATCAGACGCCTTGACCATTGCGCCAGCCTGCCAGGATATATAATAAATTTGTATATAATGTTTAATCACTTGTTTTAACTATTTCCACTTGATATTCAATTTTCTATTTCTAAACAAATTAATAAAATAAAAATTAAATTAAATAATAAAATAATTTAGAGTAGCAAACATGCAACTAAAAATGTAAATTTAAATAAATATTGTATTTTTATTAATATAATATTGCTTAAAATTATAAATTTAATTTTAAATTTAAAGTATTAACACACTTATCATATAAGTTGTACAATTGATTTAAAGGTTTATAATTGGTATAACATTTTTGATTAAAATAATCAACATTAACTGTATATTCAAATTTGTTAAAAATTAGTAAATTTACAAATAGTGACCAAGCACCAATTAAAATATTTTAAAAATACAATTATTTAATTGTATATATGTGTAATAAATTTTAACTTAATATTTTTAAAAAGTGCGATAAAATTTAATTATTTAATGTTTATATTTTGCTATCTTTTATATTGAATTTTTAAAAAATTAATAACAAGAAAACGCTTTCGAATAAAAGCAAATTATGAAAAATAACTGTGTAGTTTAATGAGTTTTGTGTAGTTCATTTAAATTTTAAATTAAATTTTAAAAATAATTAAAACAGAAACAGGTAGAGTTGGTAAACAGTACAGCTAAAGTAGCTGATGAAGAAGATCTGAAATTTAGCCATTGAAACGATATATTGTACAACAAATGTAATATATTTGTCCCAAATAAGTTGTAAAAAGAATAAAATATTTTTTATTAAATATGTTTAATTGCATAAATCAAGCCAACTTAACAAACTCAATCAACATAAAAAATCTTGTATCATTATAATAAAACACAAGAATTTTATTTTTCATATATATTTTATATACTGTTATCGGTATATAAGCTTTTAAGCTTTCCAAAAAAAAAATTTTTATTTTAACTTTTTCAACATATAATAAAACTTATTAATTTTTTGTTTTGTATGAATCATTTCATTATCAATATATTATGTTTCTTTTCCTTATATGGGCATTTAAGCATTACAAATTTATATAAAACCCATATAACGGCAATCTGAGCATTAGTCTTTATTATTTTGCAGGTAACGATAACGCTCAATACTTCTTATTGCTAATTAGAACAAAAGTATCAAAATAATTGCAACATGAACACAGGTGCTGACTTAAATGATGTTGACCAAAATCTACTAGAGTTTTGCGAATTGGCCGGTGTTTCTCAAGTACAGCTAAACGACCGCGAGACTAAAGAATTTATTTACAATTTTATTGAAAAATGCGGTGGAATTCAAGCTGCCATTTACAGAATAAAAAGCCAAACGTTTGACATACGCTGCCTTGCTCCCATCCGCTCGTTGCCGCCACCAATGCAACCGACTCAACAGCTAACTATTTACAAACATTGGCACCTGATATATCACAACAGCATCCAGAACAAATAACCGGAGAACGACCGGTTGCATTTATTGATTGCAATGCTTCTACTTCACAAGATGTACAAGGCAATAATGTAAAGATGGCCATCAATTTTCTAGAATCTTGTTCATTAAATGAAACTAGTAAATTTAGAGAAATTACTATTTTATTAATTGGAGAGACTGGTGTTGGCAAGTCTACATTTATAAACGCATTTGTTAATTATTTGGCTCATAATAATTTGGGAGATGCATCCAAAGATATTACGTGTCTCATACCTTCATGCTTTTCTGTCTGGGATACAAAAACATATACAATGAAAGAAGTATCCTTGGGTAATTTTGACAAAAATGAAAATCCCTTATATGGCGAATCAGCCACTCAATACTGTAAGTGTTATGTATTTTCAATTGACAATATCACTATAAAACTCATTGATACTCCTGGTATTGGAGATACACGTGGAGTAGATACGGATGGCGCTAACATGCGCAATTTGCTAAGTTTTATTGCCCAATACAAAGAGATTAATGCTATTTGTGTACTTATGAAACCAAATGAAGCACGCGTTAATGTTTTATTTAAATATTGCATACTAGAATTGCTGACTCATTTGAATAAATCTGCCAAAGATAATATAATATTTCTCTTTACTAATTCAAGAGGCACATTTTATCAACCAGGTGATTCAGCTCGATCACTTGTAAAAATATTAAAAAATGTTAAAGAAAGGCCACCCAATGTTGATATAAAATTTTCAGATAATGTATTTTGCTTAGACAATGAAGCATTTCGCTATTTAGTAGCAATATCTAAAAATAACAATGTAAATTTTGATGAAGAAACAAGAAAAGAATTTGAGTGTAGTTGGAATAAATCGGTAACTGAGTGTAATCGATTGATGAAATACATTATATCACTTAAACCTCACGTAGTCCAAGATACAATTTCGGTTAACAATGCGCGAACTTCTATACTGCTTTTAACTCAACCACTTGTTGATATTGCAAAAAATATTGCCGATAATGTAAACGCATGTGAAATTCACGAAAGAAAGTTATTTGAATGGAAAGGGGATATTAAAAGCCTTCAAAATAAATTGTACATTCCATCGGTTGATATAATTTCAACACCACTTGAACATCCAATGACAGTTTGTAATGATTCAAAATGTTGTGAAATTAAAAATGTGAATGATAAAGCCAAAACTCATTATAAAACTATTTGTCACAATCCATGTTATTTAAATAACTCGGATGGTAATATTATTGGCAATATTGGATTACTTGATTGTAAAGCATTTAATAAATATGACCCCACAGATGAATCTAGATGGTACAAATTAGAAGAAGCTAATTTAGTCCCCGATAATAAATTAAACCCAAATGAAAAGGGAGAAATTTGGGGTGTAAATGTTAATCGTATCAAGTCAGAAAATTGCTTTAATTGCAAGCATAGCTATCAAGTGCATTTGCATATAAATTACGAAACGCGTCTTGTACTTAAAAAAATAAGGGAGGAAAATAATTATATAAAAATTACAAACAGACAGGAAGCGGCAGCAGCTCAGCAGAATAAAATTCAAGAGCTAAAATCTATGAAAGCTCAATTAATTTTTGAAAAAAATGAGATAACTAAATACACGGCAATATTTGCTTGCTTTCTTAAAAATTACGCATTAACTCCATTCAATGATGCTTTTGAAGACTACCTGAATTATCTTATCAAAAATGAAAATAATTCAATATCTGCAAGCTCGGATAATCAACAAATCTTAATAAGTTTAAACAAAATGATGAAAAAATATAAGCATGAAAAATTCATTTTAGAATCAGCAATTAAGAGTGGAACTTCAAATGCTCAAAATAATATTTCATCAAAACAAATTGAAGATTACATTAATCAACTTTGCAATTTGAAAATAAATGGGCCAACTATTAAGAAACATTTGGAGATGCAAAGAAAATCACAGAAAGCTTCACACTCTCATTTCAGAGAGGTCAAATGTGATGTAAAAACTACTAAAAATGTATCGTGGGGAAAATTATTCAGTTTTTTACGCACAATATAATACAAAATATTTCAACAAAATATTTGTTTTAAAATGACTTATAAATTCTAATATAAAATTGTTTTTGCAAAAATAAAATATTAAATATTTTGTTAAAATTTTTTATTTTTACCAATTTAAATAATTTTTAATTATTAAAATAATTTACATTTGTGTTTTTTATTATATCAATATATGTGATAAGTTAAACATTATTAAAATAAAATTTAAACAACAAAATATTATTTTCGTAAAAATATTATTGTTATGAATGTGTGATTAATTAAATTTTTTAAAATTTATTAATGTAATTTAATAGATTTTACTGCATTATGTTAAAATTTGATATGTTATATCTTTAATTATGTGTTATAATTGTGCTATTTTAGTTTTAGAGACATTCCTGAACAGGTTCTGATCAGCTAACTGTAAAGTTTTATTGTAATTTTATCTAAATTATAATTTTTAATGTATTTTCAATAAATGATGTCTTTTGTCAAAAAAATTATAATTTATTAAATGTAATTCAAATTTTCTTTCCGTAACATTATATTTAATTTTTAGAATATAAAAATAAGTATTTCAGGTTGTAAAAATATTGTTACTATTTAAATGTAATGAAAATTTATTTTAAATAAAATATTAATAAACTGCTATCTTTATTAAAATCTAATATATATATTTTAAATATAATTATTACTACTATTAAAAAATCTTACTTATTTATTATTGACAGGTTATAATTTATTATAATTTTTAAAAATTAATCATTTTTGCTGTATTCATATTTAAATTGGTTAACTACTATTAAAATAAAAATTAATATAAATTTTATAAATATAAACTTAAAATTTAATTAATTGTATTATTTGTATTCTGGCAAACATAAAAATTTTTTATATTTAAAATAAATAAAACTTATATATTATTGAAAAATTTAATAGTTTAAAAAATAAGTTTATTTTCTTATCTTTTCCAGTAATCTCTGGATCTCATCACTAATGCTCTCATTTTTAATGATTAGGTTTTCAATACAATTGTGTTCATCAGTTAATTCGTATTTACTTAAACCACAGTTTTTGCAGATAAAATAAAAAATAGAAAATAAAAATCTAGTTTTATAAAATATGATATAATAAAAAATATTTTTTATTGTAAAATTTAAATATTTATATCAATTTAAAACCATTTGCATAAAAAACAATTTGAAGTAAGAATCGGTTCGATTGTATCAAAACATTGTTTGGCAAATATATTCAGATTTTCGGGTTTACACTAAATACAGTCAGTTTCAGAAATGTGTGACCAAAATCGAAGTAGTGCAAAAATGCGCACTCCAGACCAAATAATTTTATGGCTGTGTAAATCCGTCATTAAAATTTATATAGGTAATGTTTTACATTTTAAAACATAAAATTAAAAATGTACATCTAATAATAACTATATAAACAATAAAGGTATATTTTTAAATGTTAAATTAATAAAATATAAAACCAATTATAATTTTACAATTTCAAAATTTATGTAATTATGTTTATTATAACATAATAATTACAACTAGCTAAATTTTAAAATTATAAATGTTTTAATTTTTTATTAATTTAACATGTAAAAAATATATTTTTATTGTTTACTTAGTTATTATTAGATGTACATTTTTAATTTTACGTTTTAAATTGTAAAACATCAGCTAATTAAATTTTAAAGCCGGACTTACATAGCCATAAAATTAATTGGTCTGGAGTGCGCATTTTTGCACTACTTTGATTTTGGTCACACATTTCTGAAACTAACTGTATATAATAAAATATTTGTTTAAAAATATATTTATTTTTTTCAAACTACAAACTCTTTCGGAAAGATTTTTGCCTTTGGGTGTATTACAGTATTTAGGAGTTCCTCTTACATTAAATACGATCAAATAACCATAAATATTTATTGTATCATGGTAATCATTTCTATAATCAATGTAATCAGTTATGCCATCAATTGTTAGACTTTTATCAATTTATTTCAAAAATTTTGGAACAAAACAAGTCTTGCATTTAGTTTCGGTTTGAATTACAATTGGGTTTAGATTTGTTAAGAAATGTATTTTTCGATTGGTTTTATCAAAAATATAAAATAATTTTGTTGTGAATCTATATTATCATTGACTCCTGGAATGAATGCAATTAAATTCAAGCCATTGAGTGAGATATTGTTGTCATAATAGTGGCCGTTATTATAGATATCCCAAATCTCAATACAGGTTTTATTGTCGATTACTAATATCTATTAAATAAAATTAATATTTATTAATATTAAAATTTTTGATAACATTATTATTATTTTCATAAAATTAGATTTTAATTGAACTAAAATTAAATATTTATTGTTACAGTTTTTTTTAATTATTTCTAAAATACAATACTAGTTAATATATTGTATTATTGTATATTGTAATTTTAAATATTTATCTAATTTTATATTAATGTTTAATTTATAATATACGTTAGATATTAATTCTAACTTTATTGCTAATTTAACAAAATATTGATATATTAATTTAATAAATTTCATCAGAGTAATAAGTAAAAATACATATGTAATCTCAATAACAGAATTATGTAGACGTAAATTGTCAAATCTAATATTTATTTCTATTATTAGTTCGTGTATTTCCCGATTACCAAATTTATCATAATACACATTTTAATCAAATGTTCAAACTTTTGGTTTAAAATTCCAAGCATGTGCAGGTTGAAACCAAATTTTCGCTTTTTCGTAATTGTCAATTTCTAAATTTATTCGCCACTCGTTACCATTGCCATACATTTGGGGTATTACTCCAAAATATGATTCTCTATACAGGCCTCCAATAGTAAGGCCTGTAAGTAAAACAAACAAGTTTGCTAATATAAGTTTAATTTACTATTAAATTATTAATTAAGTAAATATTTTTACACAATATTAACATGCATAAAACAATGTTATAGCAAACATAACACTTTTTTTAAATTATTAATAATTATTAAACTATCTATGGCATTTTAATATTGTGTTACAAGTTTTATTTATATAAAACTAATTGTTTTTCTAGGTAAATCTTTTTTACTAGTTTTTGCTTTAGTTATAAATAGGGCTATGACATTGTTTCTTTTTTCATCTCTTTTGTGATGTTGCAGTAATTTAGACTATAAATTAAAACATAAAATAAAAATTAATAAAATTTTATAAAACTTAATATATTTCGGTTTTAAATTTAATATTGCATATACAGTAGATCACTACTAATTAATCCAATTATTATTTAATAGCAGAAATGTTTTCAGATCACCAATAGTTAAACCTTTTATTATCCGATAACATTTGATCCAATTAGTGGTGATCTGAATACATTTTGTCATTAAATGTAAATTAAATAAATTAGTGATGATTCAAAGACAATTTTATTATTAGATGAAAATTGGATCAAATAATGATGGTCTGAAGACATTTTTGCCATCAGATATTAATTAGATCAATTAGTGATGAATTTTGGATTTAAATATTAAAATATAATAATTCATATAAAATTTCATTAATTATAATTTTTGGTTGTTATTTATTTGTCCAAATTACTGTGACATCACAAATGAGATAAAAAATGGAACAATGACATAGCTCTAATTATAAATTAATTAAATAATTATTTGAATTAAACAAAAATTTAAATTATATTACTAACTTAACTGGTAGAATATGTTTTTATTAAAATTTTAAAATATATTTAATTCATAACAAAACATAAAATGTTAAATTAACGGAAAAAAACAATTTAATTAATAGTATTATGTTAATTTGAAAGAATTAAATGCCAATTTGCTTTTAAATTTGATTTAATATTATTAATTAAAATATTTTATAGTATATTAAATAATATTTTTAAAAATATTTTTACCGCAAAATTTAAACTGCTCAGGACTAATTTAAATAAATATTTTTAATTTAAATGATTATAATATTTAAATATTTTGATTAATTTTTATTAATATTAAAAAACATTAATAAACATAAATATAAACTAAAACAAATAAAATAATTAAAACTATTTTTAATTTCAATTCGAAAACAATAAAAATCAAACCATAATATAGTTAAGAAAGTATTGGCTTAAATGACATAAAAACAAAAATAATAAAAATTTAAAAGAAAACTATCGACGACTACAATCGCGACCCAGGGATTGACATTTCCCGCAGAGCTCAGACAAATGGGGCTTTAAAAACAAAGATCCTTTGTTCTTAAGCAGTGGTCGCTAAATGAATGGTTAAACAAAAACAAAAATAAGACTAAAATTTAAACTAATGTCAAAACAAAAATTAATCGATAATTGCGAACCAATTTCTTTGGTTCGGTCCAAATGCCACACATTTTGCACTGTTGGCTAAAGCCATACCAGGCATTGGCTGACCTCCAGGTTTGGGAGCACTCAGAGCACTCGAATATACCAAAATATCGTTGATCTACTTCATACTTGACATCGTCAGACCCATTCACTTCAGGCCTGTTTTTTTTACTCCTATTCTCTTCATACCTATTCTTTTCCGTACTTTTCAGACTCGTCCTATTCAGACTCGTGCTCTTTGTGTCTGTTGTTATCATACCTGTTCTCTTCATACCTGTCCTCTTCAAACTCGTCTCAATCGAGTCATTAATTTCCTGTTTATTAAGTGTTTTCAAATATATATAATATTTTTAGATTTTCTGTTTTACCACAATTTCGTAGCAATAGAAGCACTTCTGATGCTTCCGATTTCGACTCGAAGTCCAAATATTGCCACAATTGCACTCAAACCGATCTAAAAGTTTTAATTATTTTATTATTTCTAAAAAAATATTTTCTCAATATATACTCATTTGTTCGACGCAATGTTGATAAAAATTTATTTGTTATTGAAATACAGTTACAAATTTTTAAAATAAATTATATAACAATTGGACTTTAAATTAAAAAATTTTATATATATTTTAATAATTTAAAACTTTAAGATTGAAAAGTGTTATTTAATATTATATTTATAAGTTTGCAATCACAATTTAACAAGCTGTCTAATATTTTTAACTACTTTGTAAAACTGATCTCTGCAAAATATTTGAATAATCTGTTAAATTACCGATAATTTTTAGAAATTTGTGAAACAAAACAAAATTTATTCAATTGATTTTAGCAAGATAAATGCATTAGTCGTATGGAATTCTAAAATAATTACTTTAAATAAACAATAGAATTTGATGACAAATAAATATCCATTGTAGTTATTTAATCAATATGAGATAATTATTCTAATCTATTAGTATTATTTTAATAAAACACTAAATTTCTAACTTATTAAAATTTTTATGAAATGCATATTGAATTTATTTAATATTATTTTGCATTTCAACAATTAAGATATTTTTTTGCCCACAGAATTGTGAAAATTAATTAGTATTGTTAAATAATTTGAACGAAATAAAGTTTATCTATGTATTTTAAGCCTTAATGAAAGTGTTAAGGCTTTTTGGCATTAATGCAATTATAATCTGAAATATAATTAAAGTTTTTATGATAAATTGGCATGATAAAAATAATTAAAATTAATTAAAAACAAACTTTACAAACAAAAGGCATATAACTAATATATTTGAAATAACAAGTATTTTAGCGCTTATTTATTTAAAAATAATTATTAATGAAATTGTAAAATTAAATTAACATTATATAAACTAACAATAAAGTTTTTGTTATTTAACTCAAAATACACTATAAATATTAATTATTAAGAAAAAATTTTATCAGAATTAAAATTTAAGCATTTATCAGAATATTAACAAAAAAATGTGAATTACTAATTGCATAACATTATTACTACAAACGTAACACATATTTAAACAAGTTTTTGTTTAATGTGAAATTAAATGTATGTAAACCAAAACAAAACAATTTACTAGCGTTGAAATAATTTTTATAATCTTATATATTGCATTGAACTTGTTTTTATCTAAATTAACTCATGCTTAATTTGCAAAAAAACGAACGGATTAAGTTAAATAGACATTATTCTTAGATTAATAAAATCTAATTATTTTTTTATTTGATATACTAGCTTAATTGGTTTCAGAGTAAATTGTACAGTATCACAGTAATACTAAATTGTACAGTATCTTATCAGAATATTATGAGTTTTAAATTGATAACTTGGGTGATTATATAGTTATTTCTAATTTTAATAAAACCTTAATATTATTTACTAAATCCTTATGTTCAAACAAGTTATTATGCTTTAAAAGTTTATTATTTGATAAAATTGTAAATATATTGTTTTAATAATTTAAATAATAAACAAAATAAAAATTGATAATTTAGCAAATATTAAAAAAATAATGTTATTTAAATGTACATTTATTAACTATTAACTAGTATATCTGCCAGAGTTTAATCAATTTTGTTTGAATATCCTTGATTAAATAAACAATGTTGTTACTATGGAATAATACAAAGATCTACTTTAATAAACATTTTAACTTTTATATCAAAAATTGTTTAATATTTAACATATAAATAATCTAACTTTAAATACATAATTAAATAAACATTTAATACATATGTTTTAATAAACTAAATTAAACTTAATTGTTAACTAAACAAAAAATGCCCGGATTAAAAAATTCACGAATTGTTGGCGTATCTAAAGAGTACCTAGATAAATTTACTTGCAATATATGCTCTCAAATATTTGTAAATCCTATTACTACTCAATGTTGTCAACAGACCTATTGTTATGAATGTATTACTGAATGGCTTTCTGAACACAACAACTGTCCGAATGAAAGTCATTTGCTAACAACTGGGGAATTGACTTCAGTTTCTCTAACAGTCACTAATTTATTGAGTGAATTGAAAGTCAAATGCGATTTTGAATTAGTTGGCTGTAAAAGTGTGGTTCGAATGCATGAATTGGCCGATCATTTAAAAGATTGTAAATTCAATATTTGCCAAAAATGTGTTTTCAGTCAAAACAGCCAACAATTACATAATTGTATTGAAAATTTAGAAACCAAAAACCAAAAGAAAATTGATGAAATTTTAAAATTACGTTCAGAAAACAACAAGCTTAAAAAACAAAATGTAAATCTTTATTTTAAATTTTAAATTTTATTTTTAATATATTTTTCGTATTAAATTATAACCAAATATTTATTTTTATATTACAGTATGTTTATATTGGATTTCTTGCTTTTGCAAGTTTAGTTTTTGCCAAAAATTTGGCCAACAAGATTATTTCTCGTTTATCATAATTGTTTTTTAATGTATACCAAATAAAAATTTTTACATATTAAATTTATTAAAAATTTTAACCAAATAATTGAATAATTATTAGTAAAATGTTTAAAATAAATATTAATGTTTAAAACTATTTCTGAAAATTATTGAGTTTAAATATAAACAAGAATTACTATTTATATCAGTGCACGGCAACTGTACATCTTAGATTTATTTATTACTTACGTTTTCTATACTCGGTTTGTAGTCTACGTTTATAAAAATTTGTTCTAGTAAAAATCAAACACAAATTATAATAAGAATCTTTACTTTTTTATGAGTAATAAATTAATAATTTCAATTCAATAATTTATATTGCTAATATAAAATAAACAATATTTTATTTTTTAATAAATGAAATTTTTTAAATTATATATTGAATGTTTTCCCAACAATGTTTTATTTTTATATAATTTTAATGTTATGTTTAAAAACTTCTTTTTACTTTTAGTTATGTTGCATGTTAGAATTTTTTGCATTTTATTATCAATTTTTTTTAGGAATTAAGAAGTGTAAGAATCAGCCAAAAATTCCTCTAATTTTAAAAAATAGAATTTATCTCCTCTAGCATTTAGTTTGCAAAAATATACCCTACCCCCTTTGATATGTTTCCGGCCGCCTTCGACGTCCAAAATAATTTTAAGTTTTTTTATCACAATCGAAAATTTTCTTTGATATGGTGCTAAATCCGGTTTAATCTAGTTAAATTAATTAAATTAAATTTAAGTCTACTTAAATTATGTAAAATTATATTATAAATATATAGATTTTTTAGAGTTTTTGAGGAAATCTCTTATCTAATCTTTCCCCCCCCCCACCTGGTTTGGCCGACCTTCTCGATTCCTAATATATAAATTTGTAATAAGCAGTAAAATAATATACTGTAATAATAAAATAAATAAATAATGTAAAAATAAAATATAATTTCTTATAAAAATAAACTAATTGTTTAAATTAAAACAAAGTTTTAAAATTAATTATTTTTTACTGTTCAAATAAATTAAATAAAAAAATAAATATATAATTATTAAAATTATTTAATAATCATTTTAGTTTTTTATATTTATAACTTAAAACATTTTATTTTATAATTGTTGTAATTTAAAAATACAACGAATAAATAATTAAAGTGTGCTTTGGAGAAGATAACACAAAATTCAACTAGCTCGCGCGCGCTTTACCAAACTTTGTGGTAATTAAACTTACGTTCGAATAAGAATATAGAC
>JAQFXP010001600.1:0-18465 GCA_034693685.1 Belba bartosi
CTCTCTCTCTGCTCTCTCTCTCTTCTGCTCTCTCTCTCTCTCCTGCTCTCTCTCCCTGCTCTCTCTCTCTCACTCACTTTCATTTTAAATTTAAAAGTTATTATTTACTGATTTGTAAAATAAAATTTTTACAAATGATACTTAGCTTAAGGGCTTATAATAGACATGTCGTTAAATTTAGTTAAAGGTTAAGTTAGTGCCAATATTTATAAACACCGTTTCATGTAATTACTGTATTAACCAGTTTTTAAAAAACATAAAATAACAAGAATGTCATTGATATTAACTCCTATTTCAATCGATATTAAACTGTTTATCCGATCGAAGATAGAAACAAAATGTTTGTGTCTGCTAAATATTACCAAATTGATTTAGAAAACAGTTGTTTATTTGCCAATTAATAATTCAAATTAGACTAAAAATACAAATAACCCTGGCCTATTAATCTCAGCTGAATCTTATTGTTGTGCTAATCATAATAAATTCAAACCATACCTAAGCAATGGAGGAATAAGTTAAATCTATTAAATCTATTAAAATTACTGTTTTAAATCAACTAACAAAAGTAATAGAAATTATTTCTGGTTGAAATTCATAATTTAATACAACTTAGAGTATTTAAAAATTCACATGTAGCAAAAATCAGATTTGCTTGCTTATAACCATATACCAATTATAAACCAAAATAACTGAAAAAGATTAAGAGTAAGAATTAATTGAGAAGAGCGTGTCTTTGATAAATTGAAACGAAATGTTTGCAATTCATATACTTCTGGAGAGAATGCATTCAAACATTTATTTGAGGCAATGATAGTTACACTTGAATTTGGGTGATTTATTTGTTTGGCCACTGTATCCATAACAATGACAAATAGCTAAATGCATTGTTTTGTTGATTCACTTTATTCCAGCGATCACTGCATACAATGCTAGCGTCAGAACAAATATGAAAAAAATAAGAGATAGAGAGAGGGAGAGGAGAGGGAGAGAGTCAGTATATCTGCAAATGAATTGCCGTCTGATTGTTGTAGTGATATAACTCTCGAGAGACCTGTTTGATGAAAATCAGTGGCTTCGGCCCACAGACCCACTCGGCTTCTCAAGATAAGCATCTTTTTGTTAGCTCAGACATGAAGAGCAGCTCAAGCTTCGAATCAATTATGGGTGCGATTGAGCCTATTTGTACCCAACCATCTGCCCTACTATTACATGCAAGCGATGAGATCACAGTTGCACATCCCTTCCGGCCTGAACTTAGAATTTTGAAACTCATAATTTCATACAATTCTTTGTCAATACATCCAATACATGAGTTATTCAATCTCACGTCAGTTACGAATAATTTGATAGCAACTAACAGACACTCTATTCAAAACAATACTCTCTATACGTATGACTGGAATATCCCAATAGTCAGAACTCGAACTGACTTTCGAAGTATTGTGTTTTGAAATTGCGAACAAAATATAGCAATACTTTTAGCTACCAGTTGTCATATAAGCTGTTTTAGTCGGAAAGCCTTCTCTAACATAATTTTGTGTATCATTTGAAATATGTGAAGTGACAGAACCCCCTAAAGACATATTAGGTTCTCATTACTCATCATTACGCTATTAATATTTGAAAAGAGGAACGGAATATAACTCCAATGCTTTCGAATCGGTGCGAATTGGTTGCACAGGCGGGGGAACTACTCTGAAACAAAGGTAGATAAGCGAGAGGTAGGGATGGAGAGAGAGAGAGAGGGGAGAGAGAGAGAGATATGGAGAGTGTTATATAAGTTATACATGTATTCAGTATTTAAAAGGGGATGATGGTTAGGATGGAGTGGAATGGAATGGCTGTGCTATGGTATGAAATGGTAACGAGATAAAGGTGCTTGCATTGTAACAACAATTTTGATGTATTTTTGGGAGGAGAGCACACACAGCACATACAACACATACAGCACATGGAGAACATACTGAGAGCAGATAGAGTCCATTGGGACTATTGGAGTGCATGCAAAAAGCATAAGCATAAGCATAAGCACCGGCACTACAGCTAGACTGTTGTTTAATCTCATAAAGAGCTCAGTTGGATGTACTAGTGTATGCAGTGTTGTGTGAGAGCTGGCAGTGCTAGTGCTAGTGGTAGTGCTAGTCTAGGAGCTAGCAATGTGTTCCCCATATATCTAATAATTAATCTGGTTATAAGGCATAAACGAATTTATTTGTGCAATACTTGTGTGCAATAGTTGTGCACAACATTCGAATCTATATACGGAATATACAGAATAAGTGTTCAGTACTGTTCAGTACTGTTCATACATTTATAGTTTTGTGTTTGTATTGAAAGGCATGCCATTAGAAGAGGGGACAGAACTGCTATACTCAATGGCACACATAGATGAAGGCATAGGCAGAGCACAGATATACGGTTGACCAACTTAGGCGAAAGGAGAGAGCGCCCGGCATTCAAAGCTCTTTTGGTTGTTCTACGCACTTACCAGTATAACAAAAGCCCAGTTCTCTCTCTTCTGTCTATACTCTCTATACTGTCTATACATTTGGCACAACTATTGCCAAAGAGATTGTGTAAAGCGATTCTAAAAAACATTCGCTAATGTGTAGCCCTTTATGAGAATCTATGAAAAAGTACTTTTAAGGCATACATACATACATACAGTACATACATACATACATACATACATTTACTCTATTACTACTATTATGGCATTCATATACCAATTGCTATATTGAAAACGGCGTCTTCTCACACATCCAATATTACAGTACTTGTTAGCACAGTTAGCATTGTTAGGGTCACTGCCGATCAAATGCGTGCATTATTTAACACAAAAATATACTCATAATAGTAGTCATAATAGTTTTGAAAATTTTTAAGTTAATGCACTTTTGCTTCGCTTTACAACACAAAAGATTTTAAGGCAAAATTTTTTTGCTTTTAATGTGAAATTTGTATTTAGACAAACAATTCGGCGCAAAGAGCATGCATTAGCCTTAAATTGTCTGAACTCTGGCTACTGTTCTTCGTCACATCAGAGGTGTAACGTTATATCATAGTATCAGAGCCCGTATGAGAGCTGCGGTAGACTATGACATAGAGCCGGTGCCCTCGTCTGTGCTATCTCTCGACAGACTTTTAATTATGATCGCGAAGAAAGAATCGCAGTTTATGTTACCTCTCATTCTTAGATAACATTCTTTGAGAGCTTATCCACTTCTGACAAACAAAAAGATAAATTGCTTCAGAAGTTGCGCAAAACTCTCCGATTATTACTATTTTTCAAAAGTCTCATATCATTGAAATTTATTTGGTTTTAATATTGTTGATCTGTAAAACTACAGATAATAATCGAAACAAAAATACAATTCGTTCTCTCATTCAAGTGTTGAGCATATCGTTAGCGAATAAAGATTTGTTAATTTTCTTATCGATTATCTAAAAACAATTAGCGTTTGCTTATATATATATTTTTAGTAAACAGTAACCAAAATATAATTTATAATTTATTAGTTACAAAAATTAGTTATAATTAGCTAATTAATGCAAAAGTGAAAGTTTGTTCATTTGGCTGTTACAGTACAGTACTCCGCATCAGATTTCCGACGCAATGACTGCTTTTAAGCGCACGTATTGAGTACGTGATTGCTATTAGTATTTCATTAATAAACTCCCTATTCCTTAGTTTAAAAAATCTTTTTATTAATTATATATTTTTACCCAAATTATCGATCGCTGTTTTGCGTAAACTAGTTAATAGATTAAATGAATCAAAACTGACCTTTTCTTGTTGTTGCATTTGTTTCATTAAAATACTTCGTTTTTTGTCTTTGCATCTCTTGTTTTGAAACCTTTATTCAAATTATAAAAATTGAGCATTACTTCAATTAAAGCATATATGGCTACAACTAAATGCTTACCAAACTCTGATAACTCTGGGCGACAATCCGGTCATTTCGACCAATTGTTCTTTCATCAGAGCATCTGGACGTGGGTTTGCGTTATAACAGGTTCTAAGAGTATGTAATTGTTTTTCATTCAATACAGTCCTCACTCGAGTCGGCTTATGTTCGGCACTCTGTTTGTGAACACTCGGTCGACCCGATTCTCGATGTCTTCCGGTATGTAATGGCATCGGTTCGGCTGTGGCTTTAAAATACAGATAATTATGATAAATAACATTATATCTAATGTCTAACTCTTTATTCAAAAATCAATGTCAAAGTCAATAATCAAAATTGTGTTAAAGAAGCGCTTTTTCGACTGTTTTTCATTGACTCAACATATAGTTAAGAATGAGTTTAACAAAAACTTTTGCCTAACGTAACACAAAACTAAGCAAACGTTCGCTTTAATTAAGCAGACACTCAAACATTGGCTCAGATTTCGCGTCTCGCGTGTGAAGCAAATCAGGTGTTCAAACATTATGGCTATGGCTATCACTATGGCTTGGGTTGGGTTGGGAGGCATGGGAGAGGAAGGGAGAGAATGAGAGAGGGAGGAAGGGAGGAATGGGAAAGAAGTAAATCCACTGCTGCACACAGAACACAATATTTGTCTTTCAGTCGCCGTACATATCAAACAAAGTAGAGTAGAGTAGAGTCGCTGTTATATTGAAATTTTGCAAAACACCTCATTTGAGGCATCACTGCTTTGCTGTTTGTTATGCACATCGATTCGAGACACTTATCATTTGAACAAATCTCAAATTCATTTTCAATCAATACTACGAATGATTGTATTGATTGATATATAACTTAGAAATAAATGTTTAACCGAAAATAATTTTTGATTAATTTATTAAAATATAAATCATAGCTATAAAAGTCAATTAACAGAAATTTTGATTTGACCCAAATTTTCAATCTTTTTAAACAACTCTTCTTTTGAACTAAATTGAAAAATAGAATCGTTTGAGACATTCAGACATTTTACCTGCCATTTGAAGATGAGTTCCAGAATTGGGTGAAATACTGTTTCCATTAATATCACTATTGAGTCCATTAGGGCCATTACCCAGAGATAGACCGTTTGAACCATTAATATCTTTGTCAATGTTGGTTATGGGACCAGTTTTCTCCAGCACCTCATGGTCTGCCTTTAATTGTGAAAACACATTAAACTATATATTAATACGAATTATACGTTTGGCGAGTATTACACAAAAAGACATACTTTACAGAAGAGGCCGTCGTCTCTGAGCGCGAACTCGTCTCCTCGGGTCAGTTGTCGGGAACAGGCGATGCATCGGAAACAGTCGATGTGGTAGATCTTATTTCTGGCTCTCATCACTAAATCACTCTTGCTGAAACTCTTCGAACAGTTCGCACACTTCGCACCGAATAACCTGAAATAATTGATACAAATTGTGTCAAGCTCTAAACTTTCTTATGCTTATTATTATAATTATCGTTAATATCGTTATTGTTATTCTTATTAATATTATTATTTCTATTATTATTATTACACTCTTTTGCTACAGTATTCTCGAAGTGTATTAATGACTAAATTCTTAATAAAAAGCAAAGAATTTTTGTTCACTACTACTCTATAGTAGTGCCGCAACTGTTCAAAAAACAGACATTCATTTGATGTAAATCTAAATTTGTTTTATCAGATTTTATTATTTAATTAAACTACTTAATTTAATTAAATCAAAACCAATTATATTTCAAAATATTCAATTGGTTCAGACATTGAAACTGTAAGCAAAAGATATCTTTTTTTGATAAGTTTTATGTTTGAAGTATAACTCAAAACGAAATAAATTGATTACTTTCTAAAATTAACAATTAATTTAAGATTTGAATAAATTTTAAAAACCTGACTCTTTTTACGACTTGCCTCTTTTTATATTGGTTCCGAATTGTTTCAAATATTTATGACAATAAAACCTTTTAATGCTTTTTAATTAACTATAAAAGGATTAATAAAATAAAATGATTTGAATTGCGCATAAAATAGTATTTTGAAGGTTAAGGCTTTGATTCGAGAAAATCCAGTTTTGAGACAATCATTGAATATAAATTGATTTAAGTTATACTAAAGTTTTAAAAAATTAAGAAATTAAACCATATTTGAACCAGAATATTTAAAAATAAATTAAATTTTGTTTTGTTTTTATATAAATCAACAAACACAGTCAATTATTATGATCTAGATTAATTTATTTTTAAAAATTGTAAACATTGAAAGCAGACTATCGGTCAACTCAGAGAGTGTCAGATAAAAAGATTTTTTAAAAAAACTTAACTAAAAGCTAGAAGATTATACAAAGATCTCTTCAAGTTAGCTTTATTTTTATTTTATATCTATAATAACTAATAACTTATTCAATATTATTTAACCCGGATGTCTAATTGCAAGTAATGACTAAATAGTTGAATTGTTTTTAAAAATGTCAAAAGAATAATTCTCACATTGTTAACATCAATTTGTTTTATTTATTAATCTTAAATTTTTATAATTTGAAAATAAAACAAATTATTATATTTCAATTAAAACAAAACAATTATTATGACATTTATCACAAAAGCAATTATTATATCTTGAATTTTGATAAATATATGTTTATCAATTATACCGTAAAAAATTGCTTGTTTATAATTTTTTTAACTTATTGTCTGTAATTTTTAAAAATTAAAACTAATTTTACATTTGCAAGTATAAATTATATTACAGTCTATCCCGGATATAGTAAACAGCTCGGTTTCGTAAAATTTGTTTACTATAAGCGGGATTCACTATAAACAATCAAAATTCTATGCATAATTAAACTTGGTTCTCAGCAAATAGTTCACTATAAGCGGGTATTCACAATAAGCGGATTCACACTAAGCGGTATAGACTGTATTATTTTGTAAATTTGAATAAAATGTAGATTTAGATATATTTTAAAATATTAATATATTTATACTAATTTCTCTTAAATTAAAATATATATATATATTTTTATATACTTTAATTAAAATAATTTTGATAAATATGTGATAATCAATTATAAATTTTTTTTTGGATTATTATTTACTTCTTGTTTATTTCTTATTTATTGTTAAAATAATTATTTAAATATACTTTTTTTAAATAGTAAATCTTAAGTATTTCTAGAATTTGTAATAATTAGAACAAGAGAATAAAGATTGAGATGAAGTAACACCTTCTCAAGTAAAAATAAAGTAGGGTTTATAATGTATGATCAGGGTAAATTTTTAAAAGCAATTTGAGATATTTTCCTTACAAGTTAGTTTTAAATAAATAAATGTTTTGAATATATAAAACTAAAAACGAATTAATTAGTTGAAATCGAGAATCTAATTGAGTTGTGATAAACGGGAGTTGAATCGAAGTCAGATTTATTGATGCATTTGGTTAATGAATGAATGAATGAATAATTATTGAACAGATGGTTGTGTGAAAGGAAACGAATAGGCAATGGCTCTGAAGCCGAGTGTATATACAGTAGAGTATATATATAAATAATAGTGTAATATAAATAATAATGTACAGTATATACTGTATACTGTAGTAAAATAAGTAGAGTTTCGGCACAGGCATTATACATTATATACATTATATAGTGATTAATTGGATCCGAATTTCAAATAAACTTTAACATTTCAACATTTACACATGTGAGTGGTTCGTCATCTTAACGCGATAAGCGGCTCATTTACTAACGATTAGCTTTTGTTGACTTCTCAATAGAGTGCTAGTTATGAAACACTTGCAGAGATGCTTGAAATACAATACAACACCGATTTGTGTATTAATGTTGTGCACACATACACAACAATTATATACCAATCAAATGGTATTATTATTATCGATGTTATATCGCTATTATCATAGCCTTAAATAAACTCAAGTCCTTCGCAGACAAAGAATTAAAACAAAATAAAACAATACAAACAAAATCATTAAACATTATATCGGTATTGAGTCGAAAGCAGAGAGAAATGCATTTTTTGTTTTAGTCTTTTCCACTCTTAATAAACGAATATAATATATAACAAAATTAGGAATTCAACCAAATTATCACAAATTTCAAAGTTCTTCAATCAATAGTTCAATACTTGACTCATCCAATAGATAGAGAAGAGTTAAGTGTTTTTTAAATGAGATAACTGTAATCGAAGGAATGGAAGGAATGGAGAGAATGGAGAAACAGACGGAACTAAATATGCTTTAAGTTTGCATCGAATGCATAGAATGCATAGAATGGTCTGAATGTTGCAAATGAGAGAAGTGGCAGAAAAGCGCGTTTGACTCAATCGTATTGAACAATAAGCCACTTAAGACATACTACTTGACGAGTGAGTATCTGACATAACATAATAACATATAATTTTGGTTATATTGTGATTGGATTGTGAGTGGATTTGACTAAAACCAAAGTCTTTCATCATTACGAACCACTCACTTAGATTAGTCGATGAATTATTACGAATGGCTTTTGCAGAGACTGTCAATCGCTCTCTCCTTTGCAAGTCTTTGTTCGCAATCTATTTACTCAAAAATTCCTTTTTTTGGTGATTGGATTGGTTTGGTATTTGATGGCGCCATTCATATCTGCTCTCAAGCCATAATAAAGATGTTATGAAAGATGATGTTTGCTTTAGGCAGTGATGCCAGTGATGCCAGCGATGCCTGGCCTGGCCTGCAGTCACTGCCAGTCGATGCCTTCCATCGACTCAAAGCCCTTCGATTCACTATTCAGTCATTGAGTCTATGATTCCTGTGCTTATTCCTGTGCTTATTCCTATGAATTATTCACTTAATATAAACAGTGTAACCGATGGGTTAGTCTCAGGCATATCGCTTGGCTCAGCACAAACTAACAGAGTCTGTGGTTTGAATTTTAAAATCTAATACAGTATGTGATGAGTCTGTATGAGTCGGTAGTACTGTATGAGGCCTTAACTACATTTTTAGACTTCTCTCCCCTTTTCCAAACAGTTTTTAAACTCAAATAACTTTTTAAGTCTTTTATGGTTTGGACCTATATTTGTGCCAAAACTATATATAATAACAACAAACAATCATTTAATACACAATCTTATTATGAAAATAGAGGAAAACAACGCTTTTATATCGAATAGCGTTTAGTAATTACATTATCTTAATATTAGAACAAATCTTCGCTTTCATTCAATGCATTTAAACTGATTTTCTTCGCAACTAATTCGATGTCTGAAACTTGTTTTTAAATGATTTGATATAAAAAATAATGAGAAAAGTTTGCCAATAAATCTCTTTAATTGCAATAATTCAAAATTAATGAAAGCGTGAAATTGAATCAAAAAAAAAATGTTAAACTAAATACTTTTGTGTATTTACTACGCAATTATAAACCAACAAAAATCTGGTTAAGAATAAGTTTGAGCTGAACTCGAAATAGGCAGACATTTGAGGCACACTTATTGAATTGCATATTAGCTTATTATTCATTGAAGGATATTCACATCAACAAAAAAATCTGGATTTGATCGAAACAGTTGACAATCAAATTGTATCATACATTTTAATGCCATCAAATTCATTAATATTCTCTTTGCATCAAATTTTTTTTCAATAAGCTCTTCAGAATTCAGAGGAAAAAACTTGAATGATATTTCCAAAAGATAAGTTACGCAAAAAGTTGTTTAATAGAGTCATTAGAATAAAATTATTTAGTATTCAAAAACTTATTTTCTAATCAGATAATTAAGAATTTTATGATTTATTATACCTAAGATTTATTGCTTGAATCAACAAATCGATAGTAAAATGGATTTAAGAGAAGAAAGTAAAAAAAGTTTAGCGATTCCTAAACTAATATTTATAATTTTAAGTCAATATATTAGTTATTTCTAAAGTAATTAACGATAATTTTAGGTCGAAGTGAAGTATTGGAGCCCAGCTCTGCATTCACGTCTAGCTCAGATATGTTTATTTTGGTGAGACTGGAGAGCCGAGCAGAGCCGTACGTACAGTGCAGTTCATACTGTATGTCGGTATGACTGTATGATTGTATGGAGTGCTAGTGCTGTAGACTTTGCAGACTCCGGGAGAGAGCGAGAGAGAATGCAATTGGGATCGGTGTGTGTATATGTGTGTGAGTGAGTGAGTGAGTGAGTGAGAGAGAGAGACATACCTCAAGTAATCGCGTTTGCAGTAAGTCTTGCCATCCCTGACAAAGCAAGTACAGGACTCATCGAGGAATTGATGGCAATCAGCACATTTAAGGCAGGCCGCGTGCCATTCCAGGTCTGGTGACACACGTAATATGTACTGATCGTATATTTGTGAACCACATCCAACGCACAATGCAATTCTTGGCCATTTCCCTTCAAAATTAATCATTTTATTCCAATTGTTAGAGTGTATGACAAAACAGAATTAGACGTTAAATCATTAAATATAAATAGTTTAACAGCTAATTAAGGTGTGGCTCAAAAATATTGGGAATCCACTATCATATGGTGTTTGGAGAATAGAATAGATAGTATTAGTACTGATATAGCAGTGAAATAGTGAAATATGCAGAAAGAGAGTCAAAAAGATTGATAAGCGCGTCGTCGCCAGCAAATGGCAAATTGCCTTCACTTTGGCGATCGTTTAGTGTTCACTGTTTGTGCAAACAGTGGTGACAGTCGACAGTCGACAGTCAGTCACAGTCGCCGCCGCTTTGCCTACAGAGCAGACACACAGAGCAGAGCACAGAGCAGTCAGGACTTACTCGGAGGCGATGTTTGCGAATCGGCCATATTATTGCAGTTGTCCGGTGCGGATGAGATTCCTACGGTAGTGAGTGAGGGCGAAATTTTGAGGCTCTTGTGGTCACTTGTAATCAATTTATTCAATTTCTGTTAAACAGAAATTCGGTTGAATTTGAAGTGGAAGTGCACTCAATGTTTGCCTTAGTTATAGACAGCGCTGTAGAGCTGTAGAGCTGCAGAGTCTCAGAGCCGATAGCTGTCGATATACAGGTAGGTCTGAGAACCGATAGATTTGTGCTAATTATGAGTTCCAATCTAATCAACACATGTTATCTCGAAAACAAAACACTAGTATAGCTGAACACAACACCATTCGATCTGTTAATTGACTCACAATTCATATAAAAGTCGCATAATTTCGATGAGAATTAATTTCGGAGACAATAGAGTAGTAGCGCTCATAACCATAGCTGCATAACTGGGTTGATAACTGGGTTCATAGCATGCGTTGGGTGGAAATGCCAGCTCCGGACAAGTGGCACGCGTTGGTGCCCAACATTTTTCTGACTGCAATCTTCACTCCCATTTGTGACGCCTTTCCTTCGGAAGAGCGCAGCCAATGGTAAGACTGAGTGGAAAGTCGATACCAGTTATATTGGGTGCCATTGGATACGCTCACGCCTATAGCGCACCGAACGATCTATTGAATTGGAAAAGATGTGCAAAACTCAGCACAGGCTGCAAACACCTGACGAACACATTCTATGTCTCTTTAATATTAGACCTGAGCTCTGGTTTGGAATAATTCAATAATTCGTTCGTCTCTTCAATCTATTCAGTATTGAGCTATGCCTACGATGTAGAGCTGTAGAGCACCTGTTTATTACCCCAACTCGAAAACCAGGTTAGAAACCATGAGATACGACTAGAGCCAACATATTTAGACATTAGGTAGAGCTCACCAAAGTGTCTGCATTGCAAAGGAAAGGCATAGATGACTCAAACAAGTCTTCAGGTCTTTGGGCTCTTTTTGAGCAGTTTTTCTGCTATTTATAAATTGAGCGCAAATTAGTAGAAATGAGTGGAATTGGTTTGAAGTATGAAATCAACACATTGTGACAAATAAGCGCTCAAACACTTCATCTATTATTCGCTGCTAAATATACAGCTATTTGTAATGCCTGTAATGCCTGCACTGCAAATACTGGCAACACTACCTACCAGTGCTGAGCACAACTGTACAATAGAATCTTGATATCCGTGCGAAGCTAACCGTTTTTCACTCATTATATGCGGATTCGTTCCAAACAGTTATGAACTAAACTGAGACTAAACCGAGAATTGCAATGAAGTGAAGGAAAGAATGTGTTCGAGGAGTCGGACTCAAAAATAACAGAACTGGGAGTTTGACAATAGGATGTATCCGAGCAGAAAAGCAACTGCTTTGACATTACGCCTGATTAGACATTACGCGCTCACTATATGCCTCCAATGTTAACATTTCAAACGGACGCCGATTTATATTTGTCTATATTTATGTCTCACTACACAATCACCATAAGACTGACCGACATCGACGACCTCTCACCTTATTTACCATTTCCTACTCTACCTACTCTACCAACTCTACAAAACTTACAGCAAATACACAATAGCCGCTAAAATATATATTATTTTTTTATTCACAGTTCTCATCACATTTGTGTTCTATTTCTTGTTTATTTAGAATTGTTTTCAAAGTTAAAATTACTAAATTTTTAGAATTTTTTACATTTGTCATGGTTTTTTTTATTTAACAATTAATTTGAACTACAGTATTAATTTTATCATTTATTGCAATATACAATTTATACACTCTAAAATTTTATATTTGTTATTTTTAATTACTAATTTTTATATCGATTTATTCTAACTACTTTAGCTTGTAAATATATACAGCAATATGTAAATATATATATTAATACATGTGTATAATATATATGTGCGTATATTATTAATAATAAATAATTAATTGTGAACTAAAACTTTTTGTGCAAAAATTGAATGTTTATGTGTCGCCAGACGGCAACACAATGTTACGCTTCACTAGGTATTTCAAATAAATGATAATTTCATTGAATTACAGTAGTTAAGTTTATTTTTTAATCTATTTAATAAAATTTTAGATAAACTAGTTTATATATTTGTATTTAAAAATTTTAAATACAGTATTACTTTAATTTCAACAAATGTTTAGTATTAAAAAAAATGTTGTTATTATCGAATTTGAGAGATAATTGAGAGATTGTGATATTAAAACCCCTGATAGGTGAAGTAACATTGTCTTGTTATAATAAAGATTTGCTATATATCTGATATTCTAAAATCAAATTACAGTTCTACAATATATATTTTAAAATAAAGTTTTAAATTAGAAATACATTGTAAATTTTAATAAAATAATTCATCTATTAATTTGTACACACTATATTTTGGAAGTTAATTTATTTTTGCATTAAGAGTTCGTTATCTTTGATTTTATTATACAGTAGTTATAATTCTATGAGTTTATGCGTTACACTCAAAAATTGAAAATGTTAATTTCTGTATAATTTTTTAAATATTAATTGTTATAAATATATATTATTTGTTACGTTTGGACATTTACCACAACATGTACTTGGAAATTTTTTTAATTAAAAATATTTGTTTAGAAAAATTAAAGATATATATTTATTTTAAAGAATTTACAAAACTATTTATGCAACAATTAATATAATCAAATAAATAATAATATTGTAAATCAGAGTTAGGCAAAACCCCCCCAGTCAAGAGTAGGGGGTTTAATAATGGGTAAAATGACAAAAAAATTTCTGATATTTTGACAATTTAAACAGAATTCAAACTAAATCTGACTAATTTAACTTAATTTAATTTAAATTTAGTTACAATTTATTACAAAAAACCAAAATATTTGCCGGCCCACTATTTTACTGATCAAAACTTAGAACAAAATTAGTAAAATTAATGAATATTTTGTTTACATTCCATCTTAAATAACTCTGCTGTACAAAAATTTTAATGTTAATTTATTTTTTAATGATTGTATTTTAAATAATGTTTCAATACACTGCAATTATATCACAATTAAATTTAACTTGTATTTTTAAACAACTAACTTGTGTATATGACTAATGTGTTAATATTTAATATATTTAGTGATCCCATTCTGTAAGTCTAAGAAGTGTAGTCTATTTACAACAAATTCAAATTTTAAGGTTAGCTTAGCTTTACATTAGTCTATACGGGAATTATAGTCAGAATTTGAAATCTGTGGATATATTATATTAGTAGCATTTTGCCCTGCTCATATAGGGGAACAATAATAAGTTTATTCCAAACAAATTACTTATCTCATCGTCTTTTCTCATATTTTCATTGTAGTACAGCTGCTGTCGTTTCCAATACTTATCAGATAATAGACTCAAAGCTCATAAAGTCTTCGCATTTGAATGTCTTCATTGAAACGAGACTCAGAATGTGACTCAACGGGGATTCAGAGATATGTCATATTTGACCAAAAGATCACGTCTTTGTCTGTTCTCTTTTTGATGTCTATTTTAGAATTCAATTACTACTACCTGTGGTCTACTGTATTCAATGTCTCTCTTATTCAAAGTTTTATTCTTAGCTTTGAATTCAAGACTTATTCAAATTAGTTATAAGTATATTAAGATCACAACAGTTACTCTTCAATACAACCTATTTATAAAGTTTACTTGAAATACAAACACAAAACACAATTTACGTATTTGAAAATTTTAATAATAATATTGAAAGAATTTATAGCTATTCAAATATTTTAATATATTTCATCTGCTAGTACTTTTATTTTAACAATTTGTGACAGTATATTTTTATTATTTATAAAATAAAGACAATGTAAATATCTTCAAAATTTCTAAAATTTTGCAAATATTTACTGTAATAAATAATTTTTGCAAAAATTTATTAATAAATAATTTGAAATTGTGTAATTATATTTTAAACATAAAATAAAATTATTTTAATATTGTGTTAAATAATTATTTTTTTTTAATTTGCGCAAATCTGTGTACAAATTATTTTAATAAAATTATTTACTAAAATTTAATTATTATCCAGTAATTTATTAAAGAAGTAAGCCCAACTTAGCTTCAGTAACTCAAATATTTATTGAGTTTGAAAAAACGAATACTTTCCCTAAGTTTTTGTTAAAATTATATTATATAAATAAAGCTAAATTAGATTAATTTTAAAATTAGTAGAGGCAAATTCTTTACTATTTATATATATTTTAAGATTTTAGAATTTTTTCTGCATATCTCCTTAACTCGACTAAGCTTGCTTGATTTTATTATTAATAAATTTAATTATTAAAAAATTCAATTAATCTAAATATGTATTAAGAAAAATGTGTATTTAAAAAAAGTTGGCGGAAAATCTCAAAATATGTTTATTTTTTAAAATTATTTTGATCATGATAAAAGCATACGATATAACTTTTGTTTCATTATATAATATAACTTTTAGTTTTTAATAAAAAGGACAAAACAACAGTTGGAAAACTCAAGGCTAATACCTCCAATTTTGCATTTAATTATTTTACACATAATTTTCCGTTACAAAAAAATTGTTTATATAAATATTTTATCTAATTTTTAATTTTACTTTAATATATGTATGTAATTGTAACAAAATAATTAAAATATCCCATGTAGTTTGTCTATAAATTAAGATTAAAATTTATAATTGTAAAAAATTTTTGTATTTTTGAACATGCATAACTTTTTAAATATTACAGTAAGAAAAACAATTTCTGCATAATTTTCTATTAAATCATATGCTTTCAGCATAATTAAAATGATTTTAAGAAATAGTCATACTTTGAGATTTTCCGCCCGCCAACTCCTTTGAACAAATTATTATTGTAATTTATAAGAAAATCTCATTTATAAAACATAAATTATGCTAATTATTTTTAAATATTTAAATTAGCATTTATTAAAAAAAATAATAGTTGAATAAAATTTTAATGTTTTTAATTAAAGTTATAGCTAATTTTTAATCTTTATCAATTAATTATCGATATATGTATAACTAGAATTTTAATAATAACAAGGTAAGTTGTTTTAAAAATAAAATTTTTTAATTATTTCACTTCTTATTTAATCTTATGAATAAAATTTGTTTAGTTTTTTAAAATGAATATTAGAGCAAAACTAGAAATGTTAAAAATTGATATATTTAGTATGTTTGCAAAATTGTGTGCAATGCAGTATTATTCTGAAAGAGTGATATCTATATCTATATTTCACTTTAATGTGAGCACTGTATTCATTAGAGTGTCAATTGGACCCACAATAGCACATGTTATGCAGTTATAGAGTTAGTGTTAGTGTTAGTGTTGGTTCGTCTTTGGTGTCTCTTCGCTCCCCCGATGCAGTTCCTCATCCATGCAATGCACGCTCGGGTGCTCTCGGATAGAGAGTGAAAGTTTCATAGATTAAATTTGTAGACCCCCTCCTGAAAACAATTGTTGTAAAAAACAAGGTTTGCCTCTATGTTAGCAACGCTTCAAACAAATAGAGTATTGCAACAGATGTGTCGCCCATTGACTTGACCTCATCTTCCAGTTTGACGTCGACTTGTGTTGTAGTTTCAATTAATTCGTTTCGTCGCTACAAATGCTCGATCGGCCGAATATTTAGCAAATCTATTATCGAAAGTCATTTTCGTGCGAAAGTTATGGATATTAAAATTGAAAGTCTATTATAAGTCTGCTCTCACTCTAGACCTCTGTTTCCTCATCTAATTAATGACATTAATGACAACCAATTCTCCGATTCTTTTAATATCTCAATCACTCTCATCAGCGCTCATGCATTCGCTCTTTCCATTCATTTTACTCATTTCACTCATTTTCACTTTCTTTTCGCTCCATTAAGTAGATTTTCATTACAACCCCTACCCCCACAATCTCTACCCCCACTACACCTACCCCTACAACCAATATTCAATTGCATCAAAAGTCTAGTAGTTATAACTTAATTAAATTTTAGTTTTTGTTACTTTTCAATCATTTACGGCTAAATTTAATGAAATATAATGAAATGGAAATCGAGTTAATCACTTTTTAATATATCAAAATTTTACATTGTTACTTTCAATTTGTAAATTAAACATTCCATAAAATAAAAACATTTTTGTTAAGTAAATATTATTTTAAGAGTTATTAAATTTAAAGTCAATAGCAAATCAGTTGACACAGATTTAGAGAAAAGAAATATTTAAACTGATCCTGCTGCTTAAAAAAAATTCATTTAAAGCTTTTAAAAAATTTAAATCAAACATATGTAAAAGTATACATTTATTAATTTATAAAATAATAATTAATTTGTTTGTAATTAAAGACTAAACTACTGTAGTGTTGACTAATGTATTGATAATACATTGTTATAATAGAGCAGAAGAGAGAACAGGAGAGAGTAGTGTAGAGTAGAGAATAGTAGTGATTCTTATTTTGGTAGCGATAGTGTAATAGTGTTACTGTAGTTGTGTGTGAGTTGTGTAGCGATAATGAAGTAAATGTTGGAAAGAGTGTCTCATAATGTGTTTGACTGGAAAAGAGCAGTCATTGAACTGATTTTCATAATAAAGGCATGATTTCAATGATGCAAAACACAACACAAATAGCTATGTCTTGATTCACAACTCAATTGCCAATACGACATATCCGCACAATATAGCTCTGAAAGAGTTGAGCTCAACTCATATCAAATATACTGATCGTAAAGCCCACAGCAGTAGTCCATTCCGTTTGCATTACTTCCCCACTGAAGGAACACATCCTGACTGACCGGAAAGTACATGAATTGCTTTCGATGCGAAGCTTTGGAATTATTTCATTTCCATTCGATTTTTGTTTTCTTCTTTTCAACTCTTTCTTATGTCAACTCATTTTCAATGACATCACTACTCAATGCCTTTCACTCGAATTACAACCCAATTGTTGTCTACTATTTGTTGTATAGAATATATTTATTATACATAATATATACACAAAAAGTCGACTTCGAATAATCGATTGCATATGAAAACTAAATTAACTTTTGTTGCATTAATTAAATTTCAAATTTTTAGAATTTGAGCTAAAAGTTATGATTAGTTTAAATAATTTATATGATTTAAAAACTATACACAAACTTTTGGCATAATCTTTTTAACTCTTTTACGAATTATTCTCATTTGACTTTAAATTACAAAAATTATCTTTTTTTTTAATTATTTATTGCAAAAATTTTAAAATATTTTTAAAAATTAAAAAATAGATAACAAATACCATTTAAATTAAATTACTTAGAGTGTTTCAAAGGTTGCTTTTTAAATTATATATTTTATTTTTAAAACTTTTATCAAACTCATAAGGTTAATTTAATTGTTACTAGCTTTATAAAATATCAAGTAACTTATCAAAACTTTTAAATTATACTTATCAAAAATTTGTTTTGAAAACATTTAATCATTACATGTGAAATAATAATAATAAAACATTGTTTCATCTCATTTTTCCTAATTTATAAATTTTTAAAACTAAAAACTTAACATTTTTTTTTCAAAATCATAATATTATGCAATTTTTTATATTCTATAAAACTAAAACGACAAATGTTATCAAATATACACAATTGTTATCAAAATTATTTTTAGTGATTAAAATTAATTTATTTGGTAACTTTTGATT
>JAQFXP010001601.1:0-18463 GCA_034693685.1 Belba bartosi
GAGCAGGAGAGAGAGCAGGAGAGAGAGAAAGCAGGAGAGAGAGAGAGAGCAGGAGAGAGAGAGAGAGAGAGCAGGAGAGAGAGAGAGAGAGAGCAGGAGAGAGAGGCTATCGTAAGATGTGATGATCTGCTTATGCATGCGATGGAAGACAAGTGAGAAAATTGAGTTTTAGTTCGAATTATTTGTAGAACAGGTCTACTAATAGTAAAAAAGGAGTAAATCTGAGTCTAAATTGAAAACTTCAGAAATAATCTATAAAATTGTTTGACTTTACAGACGTCAGAGTTGTATTGATGCGAAAGAACAATAATCACGACTACAGACCATAACTTTGTGTCTGATCTACGGCAGAGACCGCCCACTAATCTCACCTAAATTGCAATCTAATCAACGCTTGGAATACATTGAAAAAAATTAGAGAAAAACTATTTGAAGCATAGCTTTGCTATATATGTAATGCAAATAATATATCGTTTGAATAGAAGTTTTTACATTATGTACACTAATTAATAATATATAAGAATCTTAAAAAAACTAACTATTCATGTATTTGATGAGTGAGTGAAGTAATTATTCATGTTTTTTTAAACATTTTTTATACTTAAATGAATTTGAGTTTATTTTTCTTGAGAAGGATTTGCAAAATTCAATATTTAATTTATTGAAGTGTATAATAAATAAAAGCCGGTTAACACAACATTAAAGTTATGAAATAAAATTAAACTTTATTTTGCAAAACGAGACTAATTTTAATAATTAGATAACATATTTCTAAACATAAGCATAACTTAATGTAATAGAAAATAAATGAATGATTTGTAGAGTCATTGAGTTAGAGATGGATAGAGTGAGTAATAACTAAACCCGAAGCCATATCATAGGTGTTGTATATTTTGTTAAATAAATAAATTTTTTATCCGACTTATGATCACATCATATCATATCTAAATCATATATTCGTATATTTCTCATCTGATCAGTGATCTCATAGAGTATGAGCCGACATATCAACAGTGACGCTAACCTAAGGCTAAGGCAAAGCCAAACCATTGAAAGAGTGATAACATATTTATTGGCCGTCAAACTGTATTTTTCAACTCAACTGGCACTCAGTCGGGGTCAGGCAGTGATGGCATTGGGAGCAGTAGTGGCATTGGGAGCAGTGGTGGAAGTGGAGGCAGTGGTGGCACTGGTGGAGCGAATCGGCTAAAAGAATTGATTCGAGATTCTGATCACGTCTTATAAGGTGGCAAAACGTGGCGCATAAATACGTCTCATTAGGAATTGCCAACAAAACACTGTAAAAAGCATTTGTTCTAAAGTTCACTCTCTTTCACATCTCTAGTGCACTGAATGCAGAGAAAACCCCAAATGATATATTACTTCACTTCTTCATCAGCTCTTCGTCTTAAAGCTTATTCTACTTCAGATTCTTCTGCAGAGAATTCTTCGATTCTCTAGACTTTGGCGAAAAAATGCTTAAATGAATGAGAATTTTATTTTATTTTAAGTGAATACTATTATATATATAATATTGTGAACACAACTCTTTACAGTAATTTATTTTACTTTTCTGCTCTTGTGCTCTGTTTTAAGTGATAAGCTTTTAATTTATTTGACAAAAAAATCGTTTTCCAAAGAATTTGTAAGAATTTTTTGCTTTATTTTGTTTTGTCTTTCTTTTCTGATTAGAATTTCTAAAGAGTTTAGTTTAGTTTAGTTTAGAGTTTAGTTCTGTTTTTATATTTTATTTACTGCATATTATAAATAACTAAAAATTGCGATTTTGTCGCCAACTAATTGACATTCACATAAAACATAGATTAAGTTTTGCTAACGATTCGTATGATTGGAGATCGCATTAAATGAAAACTAATTTCAAGTTTTGGAGTTCAGGCTTCGAAAGCGATAGATAGCTGTCGTTTGGACACTCGAAACGGCTAACTGTGCTCTGAGTAGTGCAGAGAGTGCTGCGAATCGAGTGAATGGAGAGAATGTAGTGAATGCAGCGAATGCTGTGAATGAATAGCTCAACACATTTGATAAAACTGTAGTAATAGTGAGTGAAAGAGCAATGCTGTCTAATATCAGAAGTAATAGGACCGACATCTAAGTGCAGAGTCCATGTGATAAAGACAAATGGCTTCACAACCATTCACTTCATATACGAATTGTTGGTCTGACTGACCATTCGTTGTGTAAGAAATGAGTCGAAATTGCATTGGGAGTCGAGACAGCACTCATAAGACAAGTCATACACTTCTCTCCCTTTCCTCCCTCTCCTCTCTCTCTTCTCTTTCTTTGTGTTATTGCTATAAGTTTTAGGCGAATAACAAAAAACAAGTGAAACGACTACTTGATTGGCAAAACTCTGAAGTGCTTTACTATCCGTCCGATTGGGAATCTCTGGATATTTTCTCTTCTCTGCTCTTAACTCTAAATACCTTATCTACCAGTGCCTCAACTCTACCAACTCTACCAACACTAGAAAACACTAGTATTTCGTCACCAATACTATACTCTATTAACTAAATGAAGATTTTTCCATAAAAGACGTCCTCTCAAGGCCTGTGCTCTCAAAATTAGATGAGAGACTGTTTACAAGGGCTCTGAAAACTTGCATTAAATCTACAAAATTTCGATTTCCTTATCTACAAGTTTTGCCATATATGCGACGCATATGCCATATATGCCATGTGTGGACAGTTGCAGAGGTCCTAATCAATGACTTCAATGTATAATATTGTATATATTTATAATATACGCAAAATATACACTTAAATCAATACTAAATTTAAGCGAAATCTTATCTAAAAAGCGATTCTCTTATCACTAGTTATCTAAAGACACTCTAAATAGAGTGTAAAGAACACTGAGTTCTAAGATATGATTGGCACAAGGAAAAATTTAAAAGGAAATGTACAATAATTTGGGAAAGCAATCAACAATAAATTCTGTCAATTCTATTCTAAATATATATTTGTGTTTTGTTTGAAAAGCAGTAAAAAAAGAAAAATATATATATAAAGTAGTGGTAATAAAATAAAATAAAATATTATCTAAATATTAGTCAATAAAAATAGAAAAATCTTCAATAGAAAAGCGTTAAAAAATAAATTCTCGAATTTTTTTTCCTATTTTCAAAGTGAATATCTGTAATAATTTTTTATTCGCGAAATGTTTGCAATGTGTGTTTGGATGGGAATTGAGTCAACTTCGGTCTGTAGTCAGTGTATCCGTTTGGACGAACCCCCGGCCTCTCTCTCTCACAAACTTTTATTAACAAATAATCTGCCGATACATACATACGAGAGAAGAGCCGTTAAAAGAGATAAGTTTTGCCGAAATATAAATCAATGGATTCGTATCTCTCGCTTAACTCTCGAAATGATAAGACGAAACAAAATCAAATAAAATTCGAAAGTTGAGAAAAATGAGTTCAATTTATACCACAATTTCTTAATGCATTTCAATGACCTTAAAGGATGAGATTATTTGAAGATTTCTTTACTTTCGTTTTGTGTATCGCATAAAAACATTTCTAAATAAAAGCTGAGATAATAAAGGCTCAGATAAAGTATTTTTTAAACATTTTTATTTAAGAACAAAAAGTATATAAATATTTTACGAAAATTTTTTATTAATATTATTCTTTAAAATATTTTCAGAAAAAAATATATCAAAATTCAATATATTTTTGAATTTGTTTGACTTATTTCAAATACAATGTATAGAAATTACAGTAAAATTGGATTCAAAAATCGAATCTTAAAATAATGTAAATATTTTTGAATATTTTATCAAACAAAATCTTAAATTGAATTTAACTCGGAGCACTTTTAGAGCAACCTAATTTTTAACCTTAAATATTAAAATGTAGCAAAAATCAACTTTTAATTCCAACAAACTAACTCTGCTAATCAAAACAAATGTTAAATTTGCAGTAAAATAAACATGTCCAAAAATTCAAGAAATTATATTTTTAGAATATATTTGATTAGTATTAAGAAAATTATTAAAAATTTTAAGTCTCGAAAATTCATAAAACTGTTGACAAACATATTAAACAAAAATTTATAAATTGCTAATAATTAGAAAATTAATAAAATTCAAAGTTAAATGACGAGTGAATGTAATTAAAATATTAAACTAGCAAGTGATAAATGCATTTTGTTGCACAATATAAAGCTAAATAAGAATTAATTAAAAATTTTATTTTCAAATTCTTATAAATTTGATTTTGAAAACGCATTAAATAATATAAAACAATTCCTAACCTAAATCTATTGCGAAATAAAATAAATTCTTAAATAAACTTAAATTTATAGACTTTGTAAGCAATTTGAGACATAGAGTCGGGTTTCAAGCCTATCGACCCAATCCACCAGTTCTAGTGAACAAATGGCTCTTATGAATCAAAGCAATCAAATATCTTTTTGCCAAGTCACAAGTTGTTTAAACAGTAAACAATCTTGAACAGCTTAACAATACAACTGGTCAGATTTAAAATAAGATAGATCATTTTTGTACTAACTGTCTCTGTTTGATATTCGATCAAAAATAAACATAAAATACAAATAAAATACACATTAATACACATTTGGCTAATTGAATAACATTGAAACATTTTAAATATTAATATTTTGAAATAAATAATTAATTTGTGATAATTTTAACGAATAAATTAATGCAAAACAAAATTTAATCTGTTTTGCAATGAGAAACATAAACATTTACATAAACTTTAACGATATAATCGATGTCAACCAAGAGATGCTAAAAAGTAAACTGCCCTGCTTAATATTTAATATCTGATATCCTTATACAAAGTATCACTTAAGCAAAAAAAAAATTATCCCTAAAAATAAATAGAGAAAAAACTATTATTTGATTGTGGATGCTCTACACCCCCTAAATTGGCTGAGTCTGAGCCTCATTGGAATATAAAACAAAATCTCAATGTTTTTCATCTTCTAGGGCTAGGTTTGAGATAATTTATCAAAATTTCTGTTTTTATATTATATTATCTAATCTATTGACTAATAAAACATCCAAAAGACCGAATGTGTCAATAAATTCAAACAATTTCAATAGACTTTAGCAAAACCTTAACAAATACCCTCACAAAAGACGTATTATCGTCAAAATTAATAAATATATAATTAATGCGCTTTTAATAATTGTCGACAATTTTTTATATCCATTCAAATGTAGAAATTGTAGTTTAGAATACAGTTTATAAATATTAACAAAAAAAACTGAAAGAATGAGAAAATTATATATTTATATACATAGAATATATATATATTCCAAACAAAAAATAGTGTTTGCACCATTCAGAATAAAGGTTTGGTATGAAAAAAAAGTTTTGATAAAAGCCATTGTCTTAAGCTTACCTTTGGGTGTGCCCTTTTAGGAAATGCGATTTTAGGATCGATCTGATCGATGGAAATAATGGCATTTTCAGAGTTTAGTCTTTAATATTCGACTATTTCGTTTTTTACGAGTTGGGAAAAAACAATTCTTACTTTTTTGCCGTCTAATTCATGAGGTCCTTGAGTTAATACCTTGTCTACACTGGCAGGATCTGCGAATGTCACAAAACCGAAGCCCCTGTAAAAGTAAAAGTTTGTTAGAAGTTGGTTTAAAATTTGTTTTTTATTATTATTTTGGTTTTAATAAATTGTGTGTTTTTTTATAGATTATAAGCCCTTAGATATAGTGTTTATTATTAAGATTTCAACATTAAAATGTATTCTATGATTACCATGCTAGATAGAAATAATTAATTACAAATAAAAATAAAATTTGAATATTATTTTCCAGTCGCGAGAGTCAAATATACACTACAATAGAGAAATCATTAGATTTTTATTGATTTTTCCACAAAGTCTTTGAATAATAGAAGAGAATATTTAGAGATTCTCTGAAATACTCTTTACTCTTAGATCATTCACTTTGAATATTCTGTGGAATATATTTTTTATATACGTCAAAGAGTTGGGACAAAAAATTATTGCATAATTAAATCGTTAATCAAATCTCAAGATTTTGTTTTAGCGAAAATCATATATCAATTCAGGAAAAGAAAAGTTTTTAATTTTCTTATATTTATAAATTAATAATGAATTTAAATAATTTTATATTAAATAAAAAAATGGAATATTCCTAAAAAATATCAATAAAAGAAATAGAAAAACACGAAATAATAATAATAATAGAAAAGGAAACTTCGTTTCCAATTATGTGTTTGCATGAAATAAACAGTCATTAAAAATAGTTTTCTTAAAGTATGGAAATAATATATATATTTATTCTTATTTTCCATTTATATAAAACATTTGAGTCGAAATAATTTTATATTCTAAGCCATAATAATATCCTATTTTACTCAAAATTAAGTTCAATATTTATATTAATTGGAATTTCTTAACGAATGTTGAATATATTAATATTTTTTCGTAATAATTATCAAACATTTCTAGTATTTTATTCGTAAACAGTTTCAAATAATTATAGGTTAGAGGATATCCTTACAAAATATTAAATTAGATTTTTATTATATATATATAATAAATATATATTTTTAATTTTCAAGTTTTTATTTCGATATAAAAATATTTTATTGTTTTATAAGATTTTTATATTAAACCCTAATCTATTAATTAACGTAATTAATAAAAACAATGTTTTAATAAACTTAATTAATTAAAAAATATTATTTTTTTTTACTATTATATTGACATAAAATTTTTGCATTTAATAATCGATTTTAATATACATTATAATTAAAAAATAAAATTTGAAAAGAAATGATGAATGAGATTATAGAAGATAAATGAAGAGAATATGGATTGTCTCGACAACGACGTAAATGTCGACTAAATTATTATTTTAAAAATAATTGAATTAAATAAGAAAACGAATGAATAGATTAAATGTTAAAAAATATAATTGCTTTACAAAACTATTAAATCGAATAAATTGTTAATTAGTGTAGGTTTGCTCTAATTAAAAAAATTGCTTATTTTTAAAAATAAATTCAATAAACTAAACTGGTGACATTTTTAAAAATAAGTATTTCATTTATATTGACTACATTTTTGTATCAGTTACTCAAACGCCACTTGAAAACTAAAATCTCTTATTTTATTAGAACTTATTTTTCAAAATAATTGCTTCAAAACAAATAATACTCTCACAAGTCAGTAGAGAAAATAGTTTTTATTTTACTGGTGCTTGCTCTATTCTTATTGATATAAGAAATTGGTCACTAACTAAAAACTGAAAAAATAATTTACTTTTTTATGTCTCAATTAATCCAATTTAAATCTGCTGAAAACCGTGATTGAAGCTAGTTTAAACAATTTCGTATTATGTCTCATTAGGTCAGTCTTCTGGTAAAACTAGGATTTGAATATTTTATTAATAAATACGAACGAGATAAATTTGTTTTTAATATTTCAATTGATCAATTTTGTTTATATTTATATATCTAATGCTTTATTAAAGCTTATGAAATATTAATAAATTCAAATTTTCAAAAAATAATAAATAAAAATTTAAAACTTGTATTAAATTTATTCCAAAGACATTATAATAGATTATATAATATATACACTTTTTGCTAGTTTTTCATTATATATTAAAGTGAATTATTTGACTTATCTGTCTCATCAGTCTAAACCAAAACCATATTTTCATATATTAGTGAAAAATATAAAATTTCCTCCGATTAGGTCAGACGACGACTAAAAGCATTCATTTTCCTCTAAAATATAACTAAAATATAATGAATAACAAACAGCACTTGTATTGTAAGTATGAGTAGCGTATGTAGAGTTGCCCAAAGGGGAAGTCAGACGAAATGGGTTTGGGCAAATTCAGAATTTTCAAACTATAGAATTTAGCTTGAACAACATTTTAAAATTATATTACATAATTTTATCATATTACATAAAAAGATTTTTATTGAAAAACTTTTCAAATTCAGATATTATTAATAAGTAAATATTGAAAACTATTTTTAAAAATTATAAAATACATTGTTATTAGAATATTTATCTAAGTTATTCAAGAATTTTTTCCCCATATATTCTTCACATACTCCCCCTTTATATCGACCCAGTTGAGTTCTTGATCGTATGAGAACGTACAGTATTATAAATATATTTTAAGCGAAAAAATAGGGAATAATTATGGGTTTATATCATTAGAAGAGAAAATTTTGATAGAGAATGAGAATCTGAATGAATGAATGAATGAGTTTGTGTTATAAGAGATAGAAGTGAGAGAAGGAAAGAGACGACACAATAATGAATCGCAACTCTTGTGAAACTGAATGTTGAGTTAAAATTATGTGAAATAAGTATTAAATAATTACTGAAAATTTAGTCGAAAAGACGAAGTTTTAAGTTCTCATTAAAACTAAGTTAACCAAAGAATAGTGAAATTTAAAAAATTGTCTCAACTCTTGTTAAAAAGACTTTTACCGAATTTTATGAGAATTTTTATATCCAATTAATTGCTAATTAAAATCCATTTAAGACTAAATATTTTAAGCAAAAACGCTTTTTCGATCAATCACTTGTTAATAATAAAAAATTAACTTATATATGACTTTACCTTAAACAGGGTTTTACTGTATGAGGAAAATAAGTGCAAAAATAGACTTATTATATGAAAATGTTGGCAAAAATTTTAAATAGAAGACATTCAGACATTTCCTTTCCTTAAACTGTATTTATTGTTGTTTTGATTATTGATGGGATTCTCAATCAAGTTATGAATTTAAAGGAATGAACAAAAATAAGACGAAAATCATTTTTAGATAAAATAAAAGTTTTATCTTTTATCCCAAAAGATATAAATAATAAATAGCGCTCTGAGAGGAACAAGAGAGGGCCGGGAGAGAGGAAGAGAGAATAAATTTTCGTTGAGATAATAAATTACAGATAATAAACATTATATTCGATCTCTACTCTCTGTCTTCACAATAAATAAAACTAAAAAAATCTAAAACAATAAAAACCGTAAAAATATATAAATAAATAATATATAGAAATATCGTTTAAATATTTCAAAATTTAAAATATATTTTCAACTTAAGTTGATAATTGAAAACTGGATTTTAAAAATAAATTTCAATTTATCTTTGACAAGGATCATTTGTTTGCCTGCTCCTTTGGCCAATTTTTGTCACTACTGTAGTTCACTATTATTATTATTAAAAGTATTTTTTCTGGTTTATTACACTATAGCGCATATTTTGCTTATAAAACCTGCGTTTAGCTTCTCCTCTGTTTATATATATCTCATTCAAAACACTATTTTTTTAATTATTTGATTGGGATGAGAGCGAACTACATAAAAAGCCGGTGCAAACTGTTTATATAATATATGCACACACTTCAGATTATTTGTATTATTCGATCAAAATTTAATAATATAACTCTCACTCGAATAACACACAAGTATTCTGTAAAGAGAGAGAAAGGGAGAGATGAAGGAAGAGAAAGAGTAAAGTAGAGTGAGTAAGAGAGAGCAGGAGAGACTGAGAGAGTAAGAGCGAGCAGGAGGGAGAGAGAGAGCAGGAGAGAGAAGAGCAGGAGAGAGAGAGAGAGCATGAGAGAGAGAGAGAGAGAGAGAGAGAGAGAGAGAGAGAAAGAGACTGTGAGTGAGTTTGCATACATGAGTTAAGTGAAGATTTATATTTATTTATTCGTAAAAACTTTTCACAGGTTTCGCAAGTCTTCCCAATTTCTTTGCTGATGGCTCTTAAAAAAAGTTGATTTTTTCAAAATTAATTTACACTCTTTTAGGATAAACTTTTATCAAATTCATTGTTTCAAAGCTCTTAAGCAAATGATTAATTTATGCTTAAAAAGAGTGGAGTTGTGAAGGAATTACGGATAAAAAAGTAATTTTTCATCACATCTAATGACAAACGCTTTTAGTCTGTTCTCTAGTGTTTGCGGAAAAAATGTGTTATTCCGTGCGGATCACAAACGCTATGCAATTGTGTATTGAATATAGTGTTTAAAAGTTTTAGTGTTTAGAGAATTGGAATCTCTTCCATTGCTTATTGATCTTAAGGTATGAGTTAACCACTTTCACAACCATAAGACTATTCATTTAGAAAATCTCGTTTCGATTAACTGTTTAACTAAAAGCGCCATAAAATCTGATTTCATTCCCAGAATCGCTTTTATTGGGTATTTAATTCATTAGATATGGCGTTGAATAGAAATTGCGATTAAATTTGAAAATTTATTTTTTGTGTTTTTGTCAAATTATTTTACTTTGAATAAAAAATTTTAAAAATTGAATTAAATTTTTCATTAGTAATAAAAAATTCTCAATAAATGATCTAAACATTTATGCATTCGAAATCATTTGAACATTTTTTTCTTAGTATTTTGAAAATTATTATTCTTTTAATCATTTTTTATGACAAATTATTTCTATTGTGAATATATTATATGAAAATATGTTTTTCAAGAATAATAATAAATTTTCTTCAATACAAAAGAATATGTTTTATATTAATACACTTATTAGACGATACGTGCGTTTTGAAAATGTCAAAGTTTATAGTAATTAAATTTTTAAAACAAATTTTTATTGCTTTTGGCGTTAATTTGAAAAGTAAAAATTAATATTTAAATTTGTCCCAGTTGGTATTCTGGATTTTTTAAAAATTTAATTAGTTATTAAATTGTGCTAGTTAATGATCAGTTATATAAGATTTCAGCAAGCTATATTTTTGTTTTTATTTTATTTGGCTTGATTACAACGACTATTTTTATTTAAAAATACTTTGTACAAGCTAAGTCGGGCAGGAGACCTATTTGTCTCATTGATGAATAGGTTTAACTTAAAGTAATATCTAGGGAATGAGAAGAGAATGATCAGGCAAAAATCCATCTTATTTTAAAAATTTTACATTTGTTTTCCCTAGCCCAACCTAGCACGACAGGTTTATATTTTACATAGTTCAAGTAAATTTTTTACATAATTTACGCTAAGAAACATAAGATCAAACTTTACATTTAGCATATCTTTAGAAAGAATATGACAAAAATAAACTGAATTTATTTAAAATAAAAATATACATAATATAAAAACATTGTCAGAAAATGTAACAATTAAATATTTTTACATTGTTTATTTTATTTTATTATATAATATTTTCCACCTAAATAGACCAAATTATAATAAGAGATGAACATTCTTCTTTTATATTAATTATTAAAACAGCAAAAAATATCAATAATTTATAAATAATAAAATGGTCAGTATATTTAAATTAAAGACTCATTAATGAGTAAAAATTTTAATTAAAATATTTTCAAATTAATATTTAGATATGACGTTAATTAGAGTAATTAAAAAATTTAGCATTTCAAGAAAAATTTAAGTTATTAATAATTAAAGTTGCTAGTTTGTCAAGTTATATATTTAAAATTATATTTAATATACTTTAAATTTTTTAAGATTGTATATAAAATAATAAATCTAATGCATAAATTAATCTAGAATATATATTAATATAAAGTGAAATATAGTTAGACAAAATAAATAAAAAGTTAATTCAATTTTCACTTACGTTATCAGTAGTGATGAGAAAACAATGTCTTCAAAACCAAACTATTGTCTAGTTTTTCAATGTCAAGAGAATCGGAACAAAAAGTCTCAGTTTTCTGGTTTACAACCACTAAACTACAGCTAATACTACAACTGATAACAATTATTTGCCGAATAATAGAATTGTTAGCAATAAATAAAATTGTGTTTAACTTTCGTCTCAAACCGTAATCAGATTCGAGAGAATAGCGAAGAATTGGAATGAAAAGCGATTAATACGAGAAGTGTTCGACAATTCTTCAAACGCTTCGAAATATTTTCTTTTGTAATGTTTTGACCGAAAAAGAAAAAACGGAACGAAATGTATATAAAGAAACCGAAGATAAGACAAACTATTCCGAGAGTTCGAGTTTAGTTGTAGTAAAAGAAAAAGTTTTGATTTTTGCGTTTCTGGATGTGTTCGCAGCGGAAGAGTTGATAGAATACGAGTGTTTGGAAACCAGACTCTCAGCTCCAGACTATAGACTATACCAGATATTGTTCGGCGACTCAGACTAAGAGGATAGGAGTTATTCCTGGATTGAGAGCACATGCGTTATCTCGCTTTCCAACTGATTTAACGGATTCTGATTCTTCTCAAACAAATTGTGGCTTATTTTGATTGATAGCGAATTAGATTTAATTTTTTATTGCACTTCTATTTTGTTTTTTAAAGTTCAATGTTTTATCTGATTTTTCTTTAAATTTGTGATTTATTACTAAAACCTATGTTTTTTAGATTAAAATTTTTTGCATATTTAGGTTTTTTCGGTTTATTTTTTAAAACAAATTAAATGTTTCTTTTGTTTGTCAAGAATTTGTAAACATTTTGTACCGAATTTAAATCTAATATTAATATTTTATATACAAAAAGCAAATTTATATTAATTAAAATTTTGTTTTTAAAATTATGCAAAATAAGCCAGATACTATATTGTATTTAAAATTGATTACTTATTAATATTAATATAACCGAAGCATAAATAGTATTGAAAATAATGATCAAATTTCATAAACTAATCTTTGCTGTTTTCTTTTTTGAACTTAATCAAAATTATTTTGTTTGAAATAATGTTCGGTTTTATACAAAACTTATCTATAAAAGTCGTAATCTCTGCAAAATTTTCAAACTAATGAATCATTAAAAAATAATAAGACGATTAATTATATTAAATTAAGTTTAGTTTAGCTTGGCAAAAAAACTTTTTAACTTACTTTTATTGCTTAATACCTCATTAACTATAAGAATCTCAATTTAGAATTTAGATTGCTTAATATTTAAAATAAAATAAAATAAAAACGTTACAACTGAAATTTAAAATAAAATTTAATATAAAATTTTAAAATTTAATATGTTTTACTCTTTTTTATAGTTCTAGAGCATGATAAAACTAGATTAAGCTTTGTGTACTGTTTAATTTAAAAATTGCAAAGTTGCAAAACAAAACTAGATTGAAAAAATTCTTTTTTTAAAAATCGATTGGTATAGAAGAAAAACAAAATTAAAAAATATTTAATAAATAAACGAATAAAACAGTTTATACAGTAAGGGTATATGAGAAGGTAAATTTTTCTATTCAACTTCTCCTTGATCATTTTTTTCTTATATCTTATATTCAGTCTAAAAACATAAAACATAACCAGAAAAAGCAAAATCAAAACCGAATAAAGAAATAAACATCGATTCAATAATTTATTCATCAAGATAAAAGCAAAAGTTCATATTTTTATTAAAATTAGACTTACTGTACATAAGGTTGTCTATATAACATTTTCACGCTATGCGGCTCAGCATACAATACATTTAGTTTATTAAAGGCGTGAGTTATAGACTTGTCTCAACATATAATAAACAACAAAATAAAAATATTTGTTCAAGTTGACAAAAAAATATTTTCCATTACTTTGCAAGCAAATAAAAATCTATTAATTATTTATTCACTTGAATACTAAATTTTATTTATTTAAATAAATAACTGTAACAATACTATAAAGGGGTTGTACTGTATGTATCCATTGAAGAAAAATTTGAACTAAAGTTCAAATAAAGCAAAACTTTTAAGTCATCGTAAAAAATGTAATAAACTTTTTGAATGCTATTAACACTAAAATGAGTCATTAAATGACATTCAAAAAAACATACGTTTTATATGAAAAGGAGTTAATATTTATTTACGCATTAAAAACAGACAAAAGAAGACTAAAAATACAAATAAAACAATAAATCAATAAATTTGAGCAAAAATTGATTGAATTGACAGCAATTATGCGATTGTCAGACAAGAAGTATTGGTCTAAACAGTTCCGAACGGAACAGATGGGACGAAAGAATGTCCACTTCTGTAAGACATGCGAATTCTCGTCAACCGTTCAGAAGGAGATCGGACTTCATGTCCGCAAACACATGAAGAATGCGTTTCCGTTCGCTTGCGATCGCTCTGTTTGTGACAAAGCATTCAAGACTAGACAGGCTCTGGAGGAGCACCTGAGCCACCATAAGTGTGGTTATGGAATGCCCGGGATGGAGACTGGGTTGTGCGGAACCGCTCAGTTGAAGCAATACTACGAAATGACAGTCAAAGGCAATCGGTTTACGTATGTCTGCAAATGGAAAGACTGTCCGTATATGACAACACACGTGACCGCCATTCAGAAGCACATTCACGACACACATGTCTGTCCCAATCGCAAAGACAGTCCCCGAGCACACACTGACGGCTAACTGACACTGACTCGACCGCCTCTGCCCACGTGCTCTCCCAACCTCTTCATTGCCATTATTTCAATTATCTCTTTTTGTTTGACTTTTTTCTATATTTTTCTTAACTTTTTTTACGTATTACCGATAATTCAGATCTTGTTTTCAATTTTGTCTTTTATTCTGTTCTTAATTCATGTCTTAATTAATATATATTTTTCCCGATTTTTATTACTTTTAATTACAGTCTATTAGTGTGAATCCGATTATTATGAATACCCGCTTATAGTGAACAAATTTTACGGAACCGTTAGCTGTTCACTATATCCGGGATAAACTTTGTATTAAAATTATAATTAAGAAAAATAAAATTGTCGTTAGATTTAAATAATTAAAATATTAATTTCCATTTACAGCAGAAAAATTTGAATGTCTTAGAAATTTTCTATCTTGGTCATTTAAATTTTAAATAATTATATAAATATTTTATTACAATATAACAAGCTTGCATATTTTATTTTTTAATTTTATTAATTAACAAAATTATTATTTATTACTTATTAAGTTCGTATTGAATTAATTTTACATAAATGTATTATTTATTACATAATTATTATATTATAATTATTTTGATCCAGATACATTGACTTTTTTGCTGCTCTTGCTATTATATCAAACAGTTAAATCTAAAAATAGCTATTTTATCATGAACAACTATTCTTGAGTGTTAAACATAAAAGAAAAATGGTTTAACAAAATTTAACCAAGAAACAATTTCGAGAAATCAAAGCAAGCTAAATAAATATCTCGAAAGCGTTGATAAATCCCTGTCAAGACTTAAGCCATTAGGACATAAAAAGGCATTAAATCGGTTCTAATCTAAACAAAAATCAGACCATTATTTCAAATTTAATTGAATGAAAACGAGACTCAAAATCGCTTTTTTCGCTTAAATTAGAATTATTTTCGAAACTACAGCCGAAGTCGCACTGAATTGGTGTAAATGATTCCGAATGAATCATTTGATTACAAATTTATATGTCGTATAACTCGTAGCGATTTTTTTTAATACCAATGCCATTACAACTCAGAAATCTGGTGTCAAAGCAATTTTGATTTAATTATAAAAAAATTTGCCTTGATTATTCTTTATTACAAATCTAGAAACATAAATCCTACACTAAATTCGCTTTAATTGAATTCAATTTACGTTTTTTTGTTCATTATTCGACTCAAATAACACTAAATTGTAATAAAGGGATAAATTTCTGGTTTTTGTTCTGTAATTAAGTTTAGCGCAAACTATAGCATAAAAACAATTTTCAGTGCATTTAATATTAAATTAATTTTCGATATTTTTTGGGTTTCGACACAACCAGAAACAACAATAATAGTAAACCACAAAACAGTTGAGCCAAACCCACAATTCAATAACAAGAGTCAATAATTAAGACTAACTCTTACTCTGGTGTTGATGCAAACCATTAAAGTGCAAAAACAAAGAAAAAAATTGATTAATTTGGAAGATATTAAGTGAGTGGTAGCTATAGATAGCTATTCTGATGTGAAGATGTGCAAGGAAAAATTTGCAAGAAATTGTTTTAGTTAGAAAATTTTCAAATAAAGTTGCCATATTTGAAAATAAGATTTTTTGTAGCTTGAAGAAAATATTACTTTAAAAATTTAAAAGTAAATTAATTTTAAATTTAATGTATATTTTGCTTAATTAATAAAATTTTAGTTTAATATTAATTAAATTAATGTAAATAAATGTATTTAAAATTTTAATTTATTTTAAAAAAGATATGTTAATATTTCATAAATAAATACCGTATAAATAGGTAATACGTTTGTAGTATGTACAAATATAAAATTAATTCCAGCTAGGTGGCAATAAAACACTACTTTCCAAGTGGGCAAAATCCTATTTGCTCATATGTAAATTGCCACATCCTTTTGGCCATATACATTTTGCCAAACAAATTTTAGCAGCATAATTTATAAACTAATATATAATTAATTAAAAAAAATAAATTCTAAAAAGTTTTAATTAAAATATTAATATAATTTAATATTTCATTATTTCAAAATATAAATTAATATAATTCAAGTTTATTTTGTTGGTGTAATTAAATATCGAACCGGTCGAGAAACTAAATTGGATTTTCAAAATTATGATAATAGTTTTGCAAATTAGAAAACTTTTTATTATTTATTTTGTATTCAAACGAATGTGTTATTTCAAACTGAATGAAATATTTTTTACAAGTTTTCTTATAATCTGCTTGATATTAATCTTATCTAAAGAATTTGATTACAGAGTAAAAGCATGTTAGGATTAACTTAAAGATACTTTTGGTCAAATGCATTTATTTTTTGGTGAAAAGGATTTGCATTAAAAGTTTTTACCAAATGCATATTGGCGAAATAGATTCTGGCCATATGGGAACAGTAAGCAACGATAACAAAAATTTGTAAAGTATTTATTAATAAAATAATTTACAATTAAAATCAACTTTTTAAAGTTAAAATATTTAAATACAGTATATATTAAATTAGTTTTTTATTACATTTTTTATTAGTTTTTTGTATTTTAGATAATTTTGTAAACTATAGAAAACGTATTTATTTTAAATGTAATATAATTTTATTTTATTTTATTTATAAAAAAAATTTAGAAGTAATCTCAATTGTTTTTGTTTTTATTAACCTTGCACATTACAAATTCCTAAGCCCAAGACCAGTCTATGGTATTTGTCTTTATTAACCAATGGCTTAACTCCAGATACGACTAACTGAAACAAAATATATTCCTTCGCTTATATACAGTATATATATATTTGGAGAATAAAAAGGATTCGTTTTAATGAAGAAGAAAAAAATCCAAAATTTTTGCTACCATTAGAAGAAAGTGCTGTAACTCTTCATAACTATCAAATAGTTTGTTTCACAATATAGTGTTTGAGTCCACTCTGTCTTCAAAATTCATAATCTAATAAATTTGGCGAAACTGTGCTATTCTTCTATTTTTTATACACTCTTTTAGTTTTATTAATGACAGTTATATTACTAATAAATCAAATATATGAGTAGAATTTATTAATGGCTTAGATTAGCTCGTTTATATATAATACAAGCACATATCCTTACATATATCACCCTGGCACATTTCTGATTTATTTCGGATCAGTTATATTATCTAATTTATTTTTTAATAAACTTTTTCGATTTTTTCTTTATAAATAGAAATGTTTACAAAGTTTTTATTTCAATTTTGAATAATTTTTTTGAAGAGGGAATGGGAGGAAAGGGAAAGAAAGCGGAGGAATACTGCAAATGTCAAGAAGTGTCTATCCATTGATCTGTAACGACTGGAATATGTATTATATGTATGCATTCGAATGTGTCATTAATCATATCTAAAGCCCAAAGAGTGATAATTACGGCTTTGAATTGAATTCAGAGCTGATATATGAGTTTTTGTGCTCAAACAGAATATTATTTTTACATTTGATTAATGAATACGAGTTTATGTGAATAGGAATATCTGAATTAGGAATTGTTCGCTGCCTTAACAACAGTGTTGTTCTATTCGACACATTTTTATACATTTGTCGCAAACTTTTATTTGTGTAATTAAGTACCGAATTTGATTTGTTTGAAACTTTATTTTAAATTTATATATTCTAGTTAAATTTAACAAAAACAAAATTCAATAATTTTTATAAAATTATTTTATCTTTTTTTTAATTAATATTATTGCTTTGCTTGCTTAAATAATTAATTATTTTAAAATTTAGAATATTTATATAAATTTAAAATTTAAGTTATATAATAAATAGATAATTAAAAGTTCAAAAATATTTTATTAATTTATGATAATTTAAATTAAATTTAGATTTAAGTTAAAATATTTAATTTGTTTTAATTTAAATCAAATATTTATTTTGTTTCTAAAGGGAATTTCAATGTTAAAACTGTTAAACATTTTTTTATTTAAGAGAAGATACACTCCGTTTCAAATGCTTAAGAGCAGTCACTATTTCTTGAATAAAAGTAAAAACTTTTGAGATAATTAATTGAAATTTTTGTCAAAAATAGTTCAATTATCAACAAATTAAACCAAAAAAAGATTTTTTA
>JAQFXP010001602.1:0-18456 GCA_034693685.1 Belba bartosi
TTTAACTCGTGACTATATACTTAGTAAAGAAAACGTAAGTAATAATTGACTCTAGGAGTCAAAGTTTGACGGCAAAGGTGTACACATTTTAAAGTTAAAAAGGTTAATTAACATTTTAACTGTTTATTAAATATAAAAAACAAAATATCTGCAATGTTAAAAAATTGACCTTGGTGAATATTGAAGATATATTGTTTTTAAATGGTTAACAATTGGCTTTAAAGTTAATAAAAATTTTGATTTTTATCTTGTGCTCATCTCTGGATTACAGTAATTAAGCAAAAATTAATAACAATTTAGTTCTTAAATCAAGACATAAAATAGTAATTTGTATTAAATTAATTTATCTCTGATTAATCTTTGCAAAAAATTAGAACTCAATGATTGCATCAATGCTTATCCTATTCGTGATTAATGTCTTGATCTGTAGCGAGAATTCAATTGATTTTGAGTTACATAAAAATAAATGACTTCAAAGATATTGCAATGACTTGAATACTGCATAGACTAGATAAGAGGCCAGAAATAAACAAGATATTCGTTTGTCCATAAATCAAAGCATCCATTAGTGGACATCAGTTCAAATAAAGTCGACAAATCACATACTAAATGATATATCGATATTGCTATTTGAAAGTCATTACGAGTTATAAAATCTTTTTATTTTATAAATCTGTCGATTTTAAATTGTAATTTTGGAAATAAACTTTTAACTATTAACTATAATTTATTTTAAATTATATATTTTAGCATTTTATCAAGTTCAACTTTGATATTCTATTATATTTGTTTTTATAATATGACAATTTTTTTGCTTGATGACATTTAAAACTTAAGCAAAAATTTTTTAATTAGTAATTTTTAACAATAATATATTACATTACCGACTATTTATTAACAAAAATAATAAGAAAAAATTATAGTTTTATTCAAAGTTTATAATTAATAATTAGGAAAATAAAAAGCATTAACAAAAACTAACTTTGTAAGTCAAGTTAAGTTAAAATGAGGAATTCGGTTGGTCGGGAATAGAACCGGGGAAGAGGAAATCAGTAAACATTTAGCTAGAACTAAAGAAGTGCATAAGAGGTTTAGACAAAAATGTATCTAAATTTGTTTTATTTGTTTTATGTTTAATCTAAATCAAAACCAGATTTATAGCAAATAAACCATATTTTAACTAATTTATTACTAAAACATTTTTAGAATTTTTTTAAAAACAATATTCGTGTATATTTGAAACTTAAAATCATCTTTCCTTCTTCTACTGTATCAATCGTATACTTTGAAAATATTACACAATTTAATATGCCAGATGTTAAAAAAATTAAAAATTTTTAATAAATAATATTTTGTTAAACTTAAAAAGATATGACTTAATCATTAATGACTTTGATGGCTAATTGTGAATTCATTTATTACTTACGTTTTCTAAACTAGATTTATAGTCAATGTTTATAATTTATAAATTATAAAAGATTGTTCTAGTCAAAATTGTACACAAATTATAATAATAATTTTAACTTTTTAAATTTGAATTGGCCACCATTTTAAGTATTAATGACTGTAAAATTATTATACGGTATTTATTTTTTAAAATAAATAGCGTATAATAATTTAAAAATACGAGCTTGTAAAGAATTAAATATAAAATTAATTGACTTTATTAATATCAAACAAACATATATTTTATTTTAAAATAAAGTTAAACTATAAATTGTATGAAAACTTTTAATCAATTAATAAAACACTCAATAAAAGCTGTTTTTAATATTATCTAAACATTTTAATTAAATCAATGATAAGTTTATTTAATTAAAGTCATGAATACAAAAGCTTTTTATAAAACCAATAAATAAATAAAAATTAGAATAAATATAAAATTGAATTAAATATAAATAAATTAAAAACATAATTAACTTAAAGACTGCAAACACTACTGTCTTGACTCGGATTCGAGTTCTGACTAATCTGTGATTTAAATGATAGAAAGTCTTCGTCAGAAAGCAATTGATTCTGTGATGACCTCAACACTGGTCTGTCGTTTGGGTTAATGCTATTTGTGCTCAACTGAAGTAATGGCGATCTCTGGACATCGAGTTCTTCATAGTTTCCAATCAACTCAATTGACTTATCATTACTGAAATCGCTGTCCAATTCAAACTCCAATAGATCCGAATCCGTCATCAGTTGAATAGCATTTTGTGATGAATTGTCTTCACTCGAGCTATCGATCAGATCTCTAGACAATTGCGACCAATCGTTGAACTCTTCGTTTGTAATCATAACAGTTTGCGAACAATTGTCTGAACGACTCATCCCTTCATTAATCTCTTTATTATTTTCCGTTGTATTCAAATCCAATTGATTTTCATTATTAACGCAAAACATATCAAACATATCATTACTATTCATGTGATTGACATCAGTTCTCAACTTTTTGGCAATTGTTCCGTCGGATTGTCTGTCGCTATGACAGACACAGGGCTTGTGGTGATGTTTATGAGTCACCATTAAACCCAACTTCCTCTTCAGATTAGTGTTTGATTTGTCATTATTTGAGTTCTTGTTATCAAAAGTAGTTTCGGTTTGAGTTTCAGTTGAAATGGGATTTCGAGCGCCGTTTGGCTCAGTCTTGAGCTGCGGATCCAATTGCGATGCCGTCAGGTTTGACAACAATTCGTCTAAAGAGTCGTCCAATTCGTCGAAAGACATGTTCGCCTCTTTGGTCGCATTTAGTTATAACTTGCGATCAATTTAATTGTTTTGAATAACTCAACAAAATATTTAATAATAATTATCATTGCATTCACTCAGACTAGAGCTCAAACGTATTGAAACACTTAAACCCTTCGTTACATACATTTTGGCGTTTCTTTAAGACTAAAACTGGTTTTTAGCTAATTATTAGACAAAAAATATTTAAATAAGAATTGATCCAGCTACCAATAATTTGTACAAATTATAATTTATAACAAACTATAATTATAGCTTATTCTTTTATTATTCAAAATGGGAAATAAATATCGAAAATGTTTGACCACTAGTCTAGAACATCATATGATATAATATGACTGAATGTGAATTATTTTTGATGCAATCACTTATTCAAAATAAATTATCATGCAATTCAAATAAAAATGATTCATTTAGGATTTTTACTATTATATTGTTTGAATATAATAAATGTATTTATATATTGAATTTAAAAAAATGAATTTAAAGTAATTGTCAAAATTTTTATAATCAAAATATTTATAAAATACTTTTTATATTAAGTTCAAGCAAACTTTTTTCTAAGTTTATAGTTTATATATAATAAAATTTTAAGAATAATTTATTAGAAACTATAAACTCGAAGAAATCCTTCAGCATAAAACTGCTTGCTAAATTTTGCTTGATTACTAATTTTTAAAAATTTTATATTTATATAAAACACAGAAAATTAATTTAAACACAAGTAAATTTAAAATAAAAATCAGATAAATACAAAACTTTATTTAACAATTATTGAAATAACAATTAAACTATTTAAATTAAATTGCAATAAAATTCCGATAAATGGATTTAAATTTTTTATTATATTAATTATTTACTGAACATAACTAGCTCATCTGTCGATATAATAATTGGTTATTTAATGCATAAAATTTATTCTTTAGATTAAAAAAATTAGAAAACAGTTTTAAGCTAGGATACGAAACTGAGTAATGTAAAATTAAAATAATTATCTTGATAATATTTGATTTGTATATCGAAATTAATTTTTTAATTAAATCCAATATTAAATAATATAATTGATGTCATTATTTATGTATTGCATTATATTAATGTCTTGGGCGTCGATTATATAATGAAAAACAGGTTAACTGCAAATCTGCGATAACCATCTAAATTGTGCTTTCATTCAATGTTTAATCTAAGACAGTTAACACATTTTCTAAAAACTGTTGGAAAACAGTTTCTTTACATTGTTTTGATTATTGAATATATTTTTTTTTGAATTGAATAACAAATAAAAATATGAAAAGTTTGTTCAAAATTGGATTTAAAAGCATTTAAATTAATTATTTATAATTAATATTAAATTAATTGAATTTAAATATGAGATTTAAATGAGTTTAGAATGGATTTGATGTCTAATACAATGGATGTAAGTGTGAATAGAATGGAAGTGTTGGCCGAAGAGGTGAACAGAGTTGAGACACAAATGGATGCGTTTGAGACAAACAGTGGATCCGATGTACAACAGATACAACAAATACAAGAATTACCGCCAATTGTTGAATCGATTAAAAATCTAAATTGTGGTTCAGATCCGAATCGATTGAATGATAAAAAAGTGGAAAAAAGTGGCGAAGAATGTGACAAAAGAGTAGAAATTGTCGAAAATAGTACTGAAAATGGATTTGATTTGAAGACTAAAAAAGAAAATGATTGTAAGAATTGGTCTAAATATACAAAAATGAGTGGTTTTAGTGAGAATAGCGACAAATCTCTTCGTTCGAGTCATTTACGAGAAGTACAACAACTGAAGAATGAAAACCAGAAATTGAAGTCAGAATTGAGTCAAACCCGAAGAACCAAAACCAATGTCAGACTTAGGAACAGAAAACTAAATCAATTGAAGTCCGAAAACGAAAAACTCAAAAACGAATTATTGTTTTCGCGAAAACTCAATGAAATTCTCGTCAAAATTAAAGTATATTTTGAAGAAAAGTTTCAAAAATTTGTTAATAATTGTCCCGAAAATGACCAAAAATTAGATGATTTGCAAAATGAGTATAAAAACGCTTTAAATGAAAGTCAAACCAATGAGAAGTTTAATAAATCAATTGATTTGAAGTATAAATTAAACGATGAGTTGAAAACTAAAACTAATAATTGTCTCAATGAGTCAATCATTGAATCAATAAATGGTTTGTATTTTCATTAATTAATTTTAAAAACTTTTATTAGATTTTGCATTTAATCGCAAATATAGCCAAAAGGCCGAGAGGGCGGCCCCGGAAGGACGAAGCTCTCAAACGACTCTCACATCAGCCAAGTCTGGACGGGGAGACAGAGTCACCAAAAGCCGAACCTGAAGTGATGTCTAACAAGAAGGGCAAGTCGTCGTTCAGCTGTGCCTGGCCCGGGTGTGCCTATACTTGTTCCAGGAATAAGATGTTGTCGGAACATGTTAACAGTGCCCACACAGGAAACAGAGTATTAGATTATAAAACAAATTAAATTTAATTACATTAATAAAACTGATGACAATTTGGTGTTAAAGCCCTACTCGTGCCCAATGAGCGACTGCACTAAATCATTCGCCCGATCCAACACTCTTGATGTGCACCTGAAGTCATGTCACAGCGATTTACGCAAATACAAGTGCACTTGGCCTGGCTGTGAGACTAGTCTTAAAACAAAATTAGGCCTTTCTATTCATCTTCAGGTCTTATTTTTATTAATATTTTGTCATTAATTTGTTTATTAATTAAATTATGTTTTGTCTAACAGAGACACTCGGGTGAGAAGCACTACAAGTATGAAATCCCTTCTATATGTACTATAATTTAAATCGTGTTTTTGATTAATAAATATTTATTGTTTATATCAACAAAACTTATGAATAAAAGGATAACTTAAGTGATTCTAATTTCAGGTGCGAATGGACCGGTTGCTCGTATAGAGGAATGACTAAACAGAGACTTGAAATTCATGTTATGAATCGTTAGTCAAAGCTTTGAAAATAAAATGTATTTTTTAGATAATTTTTAATTAAATTTTTTTATTGATTAGACACTGGAGAACGGCCTTACAGGTAATGTGACATTTCTTACTTTATTTGTTAAACCCTTAAACAAATATTAAACTGTTTATCCAACAGGTGCACTTGGCCCGGATGTGACGCCTGTTTTACATCAAGCGGTTAGAATATAATAATTTTTGACAATTATAATCACACTTTTATTTATATTAGCGGTGAATGTCATAAAATGAGTATAATTTTTAGATTGTCTACGAAGTCATCAGAAGTCTCATTCAGACAAACGGCCCTTTGTGTGCGACTGGCCCGGTATGACTGCTTTGTTTTAGTTAATAAGGATTGATCTGATATTAGATTTTGTTTTTACTTAAAGGCTGCGACTCCGCGTTTAAAGGTATTTCAAATTAAATTATATTTTATTGTTTATTAGATAACTTTAGTCTCATTTAATTGACAAAAATATTTGAATTTATATTATAGCCAACAGAGCCCTAACTATTCACAAAGTGATTCATACGAACGAAAAAGTATTTAAATGTGTTTGGAATGGATGTGACTTTCGGTGCAATCGGTATTAAGCCCTACTGTTTGTTTAATTTTATTACCGGTATTAAACAATTTTATTGAACATTGATTGCAGTTATCATATATTAGCGACACATCGTCTCAACCACACGGGCGGCAAGAAGTTCATCTGTTCCTGGCCCGGGTGTGAGTCTAAGTTCGATCGGCGCAACAAATTGGGTATTTGTTTATCAATTATTGTTTTATTGTATGAATTAATTGATTGTTTGTTTGTTTGCGATAGAAATGCATTTAATGATACACAGGGGCGACAAACCGCACAAATGCCCGTTCCCTCAGTGCGAGAAAAGGTTTGTCGAAAAGGGAAATATGAGAAAGCATTACAACAGTGTCCACACGAAGATGTAATTTCAGCTCTTATTTGCTTCTCATTTCAGAGTTTGTATCGATTGTGACATAAAATTCATTTTTATATTTACACAAATATTATATAATTTTATGAACTTTTTGTTTAATTGTATAATAGTAGCAAAGGATCTCTAAAATTAGTCTAAATTTATTAATATAATCACTATTTTATAAGTAATTAATTGAATTGAAAGTAATCGTAAGCTAAGCCCAAAATTACGGATAATTCAAATTTTATATAACTTGAAACCAGAGCTTTTTTACATAAATTCATTTCTTTTTTATACTATACATCAGTAATTATTTATAAATTTGAAATTTTGCCATAAAATTCATATAACGGTAAATTTAATTAATTTATTTATTGTTTTATATTTTTCTAAACATTTTAATCTATTTATTTATATGTATAAATTTTAATATTTAATATTTTATGTCTTAATTATTGATTAAAAGTATTTTAAAGAATAATTGGAATTATATTTAATTGAATAAATAAAAGTATTTGAAAACTAATATAACTTTTCAGCCCATTTCTAAAATCCATTTATTTCAATACAGATTCTGAATATTAATTTGTAAATTAACTCAAGTTTTGAGTCAATTGTTTAAAAATATAGTTTTGAATATTTTTACGCTAATTAGAGATAAACTAAGACTTTATAATTATTAACTGATATTAATACAAGTATTATAAAAGTTTGGGAAAAAATACACACTTTTAATATCAATTTTGTATTCGTTTCAAAATAGATAACCGATTAATACAAAAACAAAACTTTCAAAATAACTCATTAATCAGTAAAATATTACTCTAATAAAAAAAATATTAAATTTTAAATCGGAATAAAGGCGTCATGTTCTTAAAACGACTTTGTTGAATTGTCATATCCGGCAAATGACAAAATTGTTTGAATAAAAAATAATATAAAGTTATAGTAAAAATTAATTAATTATTTGTTTTTTTAATTTACAATGAATTCTGAACGAGTGTTAGAAAACAAAATAGCGGCTAAAGAGGTATCAGCGGTTAGTTTGTCTGCATTCCTGTTGGGAAGACTATTACTACATAAGGATAAACATTTGGTCGTAAGTTATAGAATAGAAATTTTATTCATTTAAGTTTAACATTAAACATGATACACTAATGTATAGGTGGATTGCCCGACTGGGTGTTGGTGGTCAGGTACACTATCTAAATTATTAGATGACTTACTTACTAATTATACGCTAAACATAATTAGTAATTGTGTTAATCTCTGGTTAGGCAAAGAGCTTCACGACTCTTGTATATCAATCGCCGACGCCTTTATAAATAAATTTGATTTGAATACTGGGGACACAGTTTGCTTCTGGTGTCCCACTAGTGATGTATCTGCAATTGGATTCTTGGCTACGATTTCATCCGGCGCTACATATGTTGCGGTCGATCCTGACTATAGTTTCGGCAAGAATTACATTTGAGTAGAAATTGTATTTTTTAAGACTTTATATAAATTAGATGACGTTTATCGAGTGGTAAAACTAAGTGCCGCCAAATTCCTGGTCTGTTCGTCCGATCACTTGAGTGAAGCGCTTCAGTTAATGAAGAGTTTGAAAAGTCTAGACGTGAGTCTAATCTACCATTTAATTGGAATTTAATAAGAAATCAATTTATGTTCAAAGCGATTGTTCGTAATCGGCGATAATTGGAGCGATTCATTGAACTGTCATTCATTGATGCGTTATATGCGCTACAAATCAATGTCCGATTCAATGACAAAACCCGTTCCAATTCCCGTACCGGTCGATCCAAACGATTTGTGTGTAATTCACTTCACTAAGCAAACCAAAGACGGTATACCCTCTCAGTTGATGCCAATAATCACAACCCACGCAAATCTGGTCCACTCTTCGTCTCAATTACATGATATCGAAATATTTCAGTTAACGAGTGATGACTGCATTATAGGCAAACATTTTTCCGATTATTTTGGAATTATTATGTTTTGCCATTCATTAGGTTTGAACAGTATTTTAAATTTTTTAATCTAAATTGCCAATTTAAAAATATTTTCTATACTCTAATTAAAAGCTCTTACTTGATCAATTTTATTATCAGAATCTATAATATAAGACAAAGAGCATGTCAGTGGTTTGCCGATTATCAAGATAATTTAATATAAATATAAACTAAGCCTATCATATAATAGTAAAATGTGCAAAAATTATTTTTCTAAATGCAATAATTAAAAAGTTATGCATGTTTAAAAATACAATAGTTTCTTACAGTTTGTAAACTTTCTGATATATTTATTAAGAAATCATTACATGAGGCCGTTCTGACGCAGATTTCAAAATAATAATTAATTAATTAAATTTATTGCATATTGATAGATCAATAATCAATCTTTCAAATCATAATTAAAATAAAATTTAAATCCAGTTATAATTATACATAAATTACTTCTTGATTAATTATTATTTTAAAACCGAGCAGGTTATCTGGGTGAATTTAACTCTTACGTTTACTTTCCATTTTATCTTCTTTTTGTTTGTATAAATCATTTAGTTACCAAAAAACCTAAAGTTTCTCTTAAAAGAAATTAATAGAGGTAATAAAATTTTTTCATATCTTTGGAATTTGAATTCATGTGTATATTTTTACACATCATTTCTTATTACAAGTTAATTGTTTGTAAAAACTTCTTTGTAGAGTTAACGAAGCTTATATGTCTCTTTAATTTAGTGAGAAACTATTTAAATATCTATTTAAATATTTATTGTTATTCTGCAGGGATTAAGAAATCCCCTCTGATTTTGAAAATTGGCATTTACCCCTAGCATTTTTTCCGAAAAGATACCCCCTCGATTTTTTGCCAGCCGCCGAGGGCGGCCAGAAAAATTTTGAGTTTTTGACCAAAAGTGAAAAATTTTCCCTAAATTGGTGCTAAATCCGGTTTAAATCCAGTTAAATTAACTAAATTTAGATTAAATCCAGTTAAGTTAGGTAACATTTCATTTACATACATAACATTTTATATAGGTCTTTTGAGCGTTTTTGCAAAATCTTTCCCCTGATACCCCTGAATCGGCCGATCTTCTCAATCCCTGCTTGTTATCTATGCATAAACATAATTTTTCGACTTTGACATGCTCTTTGCATCTTTTTACATTTTTTCGGAAGCATTCAATCAGTACCAATTTTTAAAACTTATTTCTAAATATTTTCTTAAACAAATGAAAAAAAATTTACGCAAAAACAAAAATTAAGCAAAACTATCTAAACATGCAAATATTTAAAATTATTAATTGATTAGTTGGCGGAACTAAAATTGCATTAACTGGAAGTCCACTAAATAAGCAAAAATCGATGCAATTTATAAAGAAATACAACATAACGAGCGCTGCCATTGATTTGCAGGAATTGTTTTATTTGCTTCGAAATGATGTCGAAATTCGGTTCGCGAATCAAAATACAAGGTTTTCACTCAATTCTGTTTATGTTTTATAGGTTTTTAATCAAGAATTTTGTTAAATAGCAAACTCTATCACGACTTCTCCACTTTGACTGATATATTACATACCGGTTCACCACTTCCTCATTCAGATTCATTAACTGAAGAAGTGTTCAGAAAAATTGGACCAAAATATTTCAGAGCAAGTAATAAGAATTTTTGCAAAACAAAAATTTATCAAAAAAGAACCTGAGTAAATATACTGTAATATTATTTTCGTAAATATTAGTTTATTGTAAACCCGAAACTGGAGTTATATGTTGTGTTCGCAGAAGTAGTGCCACTTTCGATATTAAAAATTGTGTTTCGAATTACTATAGTGTCGGACATCCCGTTCCTGGTGTTCAGGTAAAGGTAATACATCCACAAACTGAAAAGTCTCGTTCGAATCATAAAATTGGAGAAATTTGTGTTAAAAGTAAACAAATGATTGAAAAGAACCGAAATCTAAGTCTTATAACGAGAAACGCGTTTACAATCGACGGCTACTTCAAGACAGGAGACGCAGGTTTTTACGACACCGACGGAGCGCTATATATCGAGTGTAGAGTTAATGAACTGATATATGAAGACAATGATGTGATTAATCCATCGATTTTAGAGTCACTTCTCATCAAACACTCGGCTGTCAAAGATGTGGCCGTTATTGGTATACCGGACCCAACCTATGGTCAAATGAGTTGCGCTTTTGTTGTGTTGGAACCGAAACAGTTTGTAAGCGAAAAGACATTATTAGAGTTTATCGCAAATCGAAGGCACAAGCATTTGAGGGCTGGCATCAAATTCATAGACTCAATGCCCCGAACGTTCAGAAATCAAGTCAATCGAATGGCTTTGCGGGTCATTTACCACAATTTTCATACTTATTCTCTAATTGAAATGCTTTGAACAGATGCTACAGATGGTACAGATGCTAACAACAAACATGCTAACCCTCTTTCGCCATATAACAAGACCGGACTTCTTATGTCGCTTCAAAAAAGGTAGTCGTCTTATCCGGATAAGCGATCACACATTTGGAGAGTATTTTGTAAAAGCCTTAATTTCATATAATAAGACCAATTTTTATAGCTTTTAAAAACTGTAAAAAATTGTTTGAAGTGAAATAAATTAATTTTTTCCCCGATTTGTAATGCTTTCAACTAATAAGTAAAATATGGATTCAATTGAAAGCGAATCAAATTGTGATTTTAATTGTGAAATTAGTTAAAATTTGAGTAAAATGCTCAATCATTCAAACAATTTAAAAATAAGTGAACAATTAAATGATAGTTTTGATAATTCATTGAACGGTCAAAAAACAAAAGTTATTGACTTATGAATAAAAGTTAACTTGACACATGTCAAGTTAGAGCATTTATTTCATTTAACTACTGTAGATAAAATATAAAAAATGCCACATCCCATCATAATTTATAATTAAAGATGAATTAAGCCAGCTCAATCAATAAGACTACTCAGAAACATAACTTAACTCAAATCAATTGATAAACAGTTACAAATTGTTCTACATTTTGTTTGATATATTAATTTATAAACCAATTTAATGAAATTTATTTATATTTTATAGTTTTTATAATAATAATCAGTTTTAAATAAAGAAAATTGTTTATTATTTCTAAAAATTTAAATTTCCAAACCTCCTTGACGATTTCTAAGTCTATTGAAGCCATTGATGAGACAAAACCTGTTGAATAGTTGGTCTAACTTTTGGGTCAGTACTCATCATTTGATCGATAAAATTCTTCAATTCTATATTGAATTCATTTTTAGATCGATGACAGACTTCTCTAAGAGCATCGCCCAAAATGTAGACATCACAGGGTCTGGCTTCGACTGGTTGGGCACCAGGTTCGTTTGCTACGACTACTTCTGGCACATTCATACCCAACAGATTTCCTTTAATGACAGGAAATGTTGTAATTCCCGGTTGCAAAACAAAGGCATTACCGAAGTCGGCCAATTTGAAAGTCGAGTTGAGAACAGTTTGTCTGAGTGTCTCACAATTGGGTTTGTTCTTCAAATACAGGATATTATTGGGAATGGCGTCCAAATGCACGATATTATTGGTGTGCAGATACTCGAGTCCAGTAGCGATATGTCTGAACCAGTGTTTGTTCAGACTTTTTGTCAAATTAGTGCTAATAATTGACTCTAAGCTTCCGTCGCATAAACCCATGAATATGCAAATGAAAGCGTAAGGAAAGCCTGTTTTGGTGTCGGGTATTTCGATCACATCTTCCAATTGAACAATATTCTGATGCGATTCCAAATTTTCCAAAATACGCGTTTCTCTCAACAAACTTTCCAACTCGTCTTCAAGAGTTGTTTCCGGGTTGTAATCAAGCTGAATAATTTTACATGCAAGTTTCAAGCGCTTCTTTTCTTTGAGAGCCGTCACTGACCATACCTTTCCATAACAACCCGCACCCAAAAACTTGACGAATTCAATGTCGTTTAGCTTTGAATTAGAATTTCTCAATAACTGCATCTGTGGTTCGGGCAAAGGAATTGTGTTTGGATATCGTATAAGGAAGTCCCTTCCTATGTCGCCATAATCGCGCCAAACCTGCGTTACATTGGTTACGGGCGGCGGTGTCTCTACAAAACGTATGTCTTGATGTGTGCCAAATGGTGCGATAACAGGTTCGGTATTTAGTTCGTCTCGATTCCTCTCCTGTTCCCAATTTGCATCCGAAGGCTGCACGAGATCTGCAGGTGGAGTTCGTTTGTGTTCGCGAGCGATATCAATATCCATTTTCAGTTCATTTAACCTAATTATCAAATCTTCTAATTTTGTCATCAATTGCTGACATTTCGATCTGAACTGAGAGTTCAAAGTTTTGTCTTGTGTTGAACCCATTGTCTAATAGTCGTTCGAATACTTATTTACTCAACGAACTGCAAAATTAATTTTCGATTAAAATCTTTTAGTAAAAATAATTGCTACAAATAATAACCAAATTATAATTTTAAAAAAGCTTGTTTTTAATTTTTAAAAATTTGTTAAAAATAAATTAAATTTATTAAAAAATTAACTTTTTTTATTATTTTATTTTTAAAATTAATCTATTAATTTTTTGCATTAATTAATGATCTATTTAATACAGTTTAAAACTTTATCATTATATAAAAATATAATCAAATGTAAATTTTAATTTCTATAGAATAAAATTGATAAGTGTCAATTAGTAAGTACAATATTAACAATAGAATAAAAACTTTGATATTTATAAATTTTTAATCAGTTTTTAACAATTATGGGTATTAAGATAAGTCTATACCTGAAAGCTTTTAAATTTGTTATATTTGTTGTTCAATATTAATGTTAAAATAATACAAATTAAACCGGATTTTTAAAATATTGAACTTTAACTAAAACTATAAAATATTTTATACGGACTTTGTCCGCTGGAGTTAAACCAGGGATCGAGAAGGTCGGCCAATCCAGGGGGGGATCAGGGGAGGGATTTTTCTCAAAATTTTGGACAAAAACCTAGGGGGGGATCAGGGAGGGAATTTTTCCAAAAACGCTCAAAAAACCTATATATTTATGATGAAATTTCCCCAATTTAACTGGATTTAAACCGGATTTAGCACCAATTTAGGAAAAATTTCCTAATTTTGGGCAAAAAACCCCAAAAATTTATATCCATTACGCCAACGAACTAACGTTCCATCAAAATATATGTATGCCTTGCAAACTTAATCTTAATTCTAAAACAAATAATAAAAATTTAAAAGCTTATACATTAGAATCCGAATTAAAAATCACAAAATTTTTGATCTAAATAACCCGCACAAACCCGCAAAAACTTATTGATAATTAAATCATAAAATCCCTTAGTATTTGCAGAAAATGTCACTATATTTTAAGTTATTATAATTAAAAACTTAAGATATTTTAACTTTTAGTGATTTTTTACAATTCAGCAATTCAATAATGTCATATCGAATATGTTAATAGATATATCATATATAAATGAATAGAAATTTCCTGCAATTCTAACAATGGGTTTAAAAACAAATTTTGGTTTGATATCAGAGATATAAATACAAATTTAATTTGTAATAAAGACTGAATTGTTTGTTTATTTTTGAGATTATCATAATCCAAATTCATTTCATTAGGCATACCAATAAAGTGATGGATCGTTAGTATAATTATAAATATTTTTGTCCTCTGAGTGTCAGGTTAAACAATGTAAATATATTTTCAAAATTCCAAAAATTTCCGCAAATTTGAAAATAAAAATATTTAGAGTTTGTTTATTAATAGTTACGCTATCATTATATAGAGTTTCAAATTGAAATAGCCAGAAAGTAACACTGTGCTAACTTTTTTATTTATTTAAATATTTTTAAAAATTTTACGTTATTTTAAAGTCAAAGAATGAAATTTTAATAAAATATAAAATAATCCTAGTTTGGTTTAATACAATTGTCAATTTTTGACCTGAAAGATCTGAATCTGAGAGAGAGAGAGAGAGAGAGAGAGAGAGAGAGAGAGAGAGAGAGAGAGAGAGTTATAGCGGGATTGGCACTAAAGTTGACATTTGATATAAGTTTTTGCTCATTACGCTAAAGAACTAGTAAAATTATAATTAATTTAATAAATTTAGCCGAATCTAAATCGGATTTAGTACCATTTTAATAAAATTTTTCTAATTTTGGCCGTAAATCCCCAAAAAAATACATATGGGCATGGTACCTTTTCGTTGAAAAAACGCTAAGAAAAATATATTAAAATTCTCAAAATCTGCCAAATTTTGGCTGATCCCTGTCCCCCTCCCCTCCCCCTGAATCTCTAGCTAAACCCTATTTCTATTTAGTTTTTTAAATAAATAAATCGAAAACAAAAGACAAGAATAGAAACGATTATTAAATATTTATTTCTTTATTTGATATGTATTTTGAAAAAATAATAAAATGAGTAAAACATAAAATCAATAAATATTTATTAAATAAAATCCAAATTTATTAATCACTTTGTGTCCACTTCTCAATCAAAACTAAAGGACTTTTAACAGTCTTTTTGAGGCATTCGTATTGAATCGCATTCATCGACGCCTTTGTGTACATCCAATCCATTCGATTCAATGCCCTATCACTCGAAGTTCTCTCCGAATCATCACTCATCTGATCCAAACTGTCATTGCGTTTATCGTCTGTCGACGCAAACAGAGATTCATTCAATTCATTCAAATGAGTCATCACTTCATTCGACTCAATGTCGAAAACATTGATATCTTTAGACTTGAAAACAGAGCAACTGTTGTCGGAACTGCTCTTTGTCTCCAATTTCATCACATTGTCGTCAATCAGATCCAACTCATTCTTCAAATCATTACAATTTCGAATATATTTGAGTTTTTGTCTCTTTTTTATCATTTTATGTTTAATTCGAGTGAAGACTGACTTGAGATCCGTATCGTTCTTAACGTCAAAATAGTTTCGTTCGTATTCTTCGTGTATTAGAGCCAAAGCTCTTCTAATTAACGCCTTTTGACCCAAATTTAATCCATTAATTTGTGGTAAGTCTTCGTCGAAATCCAAAGCCATAAGAGTTTCGAAACAATCGAATCCGTTGTCAAACAAGACATCAATCGTTTGTCTATGAATTCCCGGAAATATTTCACAATTTCCTAAATATTTTCCACAAAAACTGTTCATTAATTCAGTATTTTTGCCCATATTTTAAGATAAATGCACTTTAAGTGTATTAACTGTTAAATCAATAATAAATTATTAAATTTAATTGACTTTTGAGTCAAATGTCAGTCAAATAATGTATTTCTGAAAACAAAACAAATTTTAAAAACTTTTCCGAAAAGCGCTTCAAATGCTTATTAAACAAAAGTCAAAACAGAAATTACGTCTTAATGTTAATTACGTTTTTGCTATTGTTTTTGGAAATATTTTGGATAAAAACAGCAATAATTTAATTATTATTTCAATTTAAATCGATATAACTATTAGTTATTTCAATATAACTTAACAATTAGTTTAGATTTACATTATATTTATTTTTGAATTTAATTGGTTTTAGTATTTAATTGAGTATTGAATGCAATAGCGATGACATCAACTCAGAGCACAACCGACCGGTCGTTGCGTTCGGTTTTCGGTAAATCAAATCAATTTAGTTATAAATGAATTAATAGTTTATTAATAATTGCCATAAATTGTGATAAATTGGTCTAAAGTGGGAAACATTCCGTACGACGCGACTGAAGAGAAGCTGAAAGATATCTTCTCCGAAGTGGGACCAGTGATGAGCTTCAAACTGGTCTACGACAGAGAGTCGGGTAAACCGAAAGGGTATGGGTTTTGCGAATACAAAGATCAAGAAACGGCTCTCTCGGCGATGCGAAACCTCAATCAACACGAACTCAATGGTCGGAACCTAAGGGTCGACAACGCGACCAATGAAAGACTCAAAGAAGAGATGCGTAATCTTCAGATGTCTTTGAGTGGAACCTCTTTCGAGAGTCCATACGGGCCGGAAGTGGACCCGGAGAAGGCACCCGAAGCCATTAGCAAAGCGGTGGCCAGTCTTCCACCGGAACAGATGTTCGAATTGGCCAAACAGATGAAGCAATGCATTCAAACCAATCCATCCGAAGCCAGAAATATGTTGATTCAAAACCCGCAGTTGGCCTACGCTCTACTCCAGGCGCTCGTCGTTATGCGTGTCGTCGACCCTCAGGTCTCTTATATTTTATACTAAACTAAAACTAAAAATACTTATATCTAATGCACAAAACCTACCTGTGCTCAGGTGGCCATGTCGATCCTGCACCGGCCCAACCCAAACCAGCCCCAACTGGTGCCCCATGGGGGTCAGGGTCCACCACTTATCCCTCCTCCACAGCCCCCTATATTCGATCCGCACAGCAATCCGCGCGACTCATACGGACCGCCACAACAACGTACAGGTCTTCCGCCGCAACAAATGCCTTCACAACCACAACAACAACCGTTTGATAATCGAATGCATGATCAGAGACACGGAGGACATGACCCTCGCATTCGGGAGGGCCCACCCTTTGAGAGATTTGGTCAACAGAGCAATCCAATGCCCGGACCCGTTCCGCCTCAGAATATAGATCCGCGACAGCGACCGATCGACCCGAGGGTTCCGCCACAAATGCCGCCGCAAAACGTGAGGGGCGGTATCGGAGGGGGAGGGGGAGGCGGCCCACCTATTGGTATGAACCGAAGCGGTGGTGGACAGCCATTCAGTGCTCCTAATATACAATTGCCGCCAAATTTCGGAGCTATGGGTCAATCGGGCGGTAATCTGAGTGCAAATCAGGAACAAGAAAAGGCACAACTGATTATGCAAGTGCTGGCCCTCTCTGACCAACAAATAGCAATGTTGCCCAATGAGCAACGGCAGAGCATTATGCTCTTGAAGGAGCAGATCCAGAGGGGAAGCACTTGATTAGTTTGTCGGTATCGTATCAATTGATATTCGCTTCTGGTTTGCATTTGAACTAATTTTTTATTAATTATTATTTCATTAAATCTTTCGTTTAATTGATTTTTGTAAACATTTTTATTACTAATGTCTTGAAAAGCGATCAATAATTTGAATAAATGAATAAAAATTGGTTTAATTTTATATTTAATAATTTTTCCAGAAATTTATTTTAATGATCGAAATTCACTTTTTAATACCTCTTAAGCCAAAGTCGAATAAGTGATTCGAATTTCGAAATAATGTTATAATTAAATCAATATTTATTTTAGTTATATCAGAGACTCAGAAGGTCGGCCAATTCAGGAGGGGCGGGGGATCAGGGGATGGATTTTTACGCCTAATATGTCTTAAAATCAATTAATTTTGCTTGGTATTTAACCGAATTTAACCTAAATTTAGTTAATTTAACTGAATTTTAAAACGAATTTAGTGAAAATTCTCTAATTTTGGTCGAAAAACACAAAAAAAATCATAAAGAGATTACCTTTTCTAGGACCAAATGGTAAAGGGTGATAAATGTCAATCTTCAAAATTAGCTGGGAATTTTTAGCTGATCTCCCCCCTCCCCCCTCCCCCTCCCCCCTCCTCCTCCTTTTCGATGTCTTTCTATCAGTTTTCAACTTTTTATTCTCAACTTTCGACTTATTTGATTCAACAATAACTTCAATTTGTTTTTCTATTACTTGTAATCGATTATCAATTTTTGGGTAAAACAAACTCTAACTTCACTTCTTCGCCACTCTCTCCCTCTCTCTCTCTCTCTCCCTCCCTCCCTCCCTCCCTCT